>QJNU01000219.1:0-74188 GCA_004154915.1 Monosporascus ibericus
GCCTATGATTTGAGTTCACATCCGACTTGGACAATGTGTTGTTGCGATCGAGTATCAATGCTCCCGCAATTTCTGTCGTCACTTCAGAGGACAAGGCGGCCACTCGGCAGCAATCTGGTACAGATGACGATCTCCAGCACGAGCCAGCTCGCAACGAGTCCTCGCAATCTAGGCGCCGTGCGGCAATCCACATCGCCCACGCCTGTTTCGCCATTTTACTCATCTTCATCAGTTACTTACTAGCCCAATATGACAAT
Organism: Monosporascus ibericus; assembly: GCA_004154915.1. Classification (NCBI taxonomy): domain Eukaryota; kingdom Fungi; phylum Ascomycota; class Sordariomycetes; order Xylariales; genus Monosporascus; species Monosporascus ibericus. The sequence continues at coordinate 258 of QJNU01000219.1, forward strand.
TCATGCTTGCTTGCTTCCGCCTCGAGGCCGCCGCCTCGATCGATCACACCGAAACCCAATACGGCCTCATCAGCGGCTATGCAACAGGCATCATCTATGCCCTGCTCGCCCTTCTCATAGCCTTCATAGCAGACTACACCTCCGCGCGTGTCTGGACCCTCAGCGTCACTTGACCGCGTGGTGGAGCCTCTGTGTAGTCTTCCAGACGCTGGCGCACGACTTCTCGCAGGTCTACCGCGCCCGGCTGGGCATGGGCATGGACGTCGGCCGCGCAGCGGTGGAGGCTCTGAGCATTAGCCTCATTAGCAACCTGTAGCGTAGCGGGACGTATTTGTGAGCGACAGCGTATTGTATATTGGTGTTTATGTGGGTAAGACGGTGAGCGGACAAATTGCGACCGCTTTTACGAACACAGGAACCCGTTGGCCGGTTGCGATAAAGGCAGTTGGTACCACGGCGATAGTGATTGCCGTGTTGCTGCGGGCTGTATTAAAAGAGCAGAGTAGACGGAGAAGCCTGGGACGGGAACAGGAGGCAGCTGCAGGAAATCGTGGCGCTAAAATGTTTCACAGAATTAACCTGGCCCTTCATATGAAGAAGCGAAGCATCTAGTCAGTGAGGCAGGACTTGGTCTCGACCGTAACATATCTTTTGCGATTGCGTTCCTTCTGGCTGCTGGTGCTCTCAGCCGAGATGCGCAAGCTCGCAGGTAGCGTATTTGGATTATACCTGCAAGGATATCTGTCAGCATGCCACCTCTACACGATAAACTTGCTCTCCCGATACGGTATCGTCGTTGGGGTAGTCGGCAGCGTGACGTTCCTTACGGGCGAACTCTTGTCGTCCCTGTTACGGAACAAGACGAAACTCATGCCACTCTGCCTAACTGCAATAGGGATGGTTAGAAGCTGTCAGCTAGCTGGGGGGTGCTTAGCGCACCCCATATACGGAAAGGTCACCTACTGATCGGCCCATACATGTTCCGGAGCTAAGCTACTTAAAGTTGTATGAGTGCAACAGCACCTGCAACTGACCTGATAGAACAACATAACTGATGTCCCTTATATCTGACAATTAAGGGTTTTATTCGTTCAAAGACCATATATATTAATTTATCAGCTATTGCTAAGACATATAGGTTATATATTAATAGCAATTATTTATATACTTTAATAATAATAAAAGCGATCGTACCGTTAATATCTTCCGTTATTTATAAAGAACCTAAGGACTGGAACCGTTTTAAAGTCGAATTCTAATTTAAAATACGCGTTTTTAATATCTGGGATTATATCGATCTTGAATAATTATTTTAAAAAGGTTATTAAATTTATAAAACTTAAAATAAATATTTATTTAAAAAGATAATTTCGTTAGATAATAACGCAAATAACTAGTTTTTCGCCGAAAAAAATATATAAGTCGAAAAGATCGATTAAACGAATTACTTAATAAATATCCTTAAATAACGATTAAGTATAAGTAAACTTATAATTATAATTTTACGGAATATACTTATATAAATAAAAATAAGATATTTTTTATAAAAATACAAATAATCTTATAAATTAATTTTAAAATCGGCATTTTTAATAATTAAAAAAATAATTTTTAAAAAACATATGTGGTAATAATACGTTGCGTTAACTAAATCTGGTAAAATATATGATAATAAGCTTTTAATTAGTACCTAACGAAAATACCGCGACCGGCTAAAAGAAGCCTTGAAGTTAATAAAAAAACTAAACGAATAAAACGGAAAATAATAAAAGGTTATAACCTAAAAGTAACGATATAGTATCCTGGAAACGAAAACGACGATCGTAAAAGTTAACGATTTATATATAATAATAACTTTAATTATAAATACTTAAATAATTACTTTTTAAACAACAAAAAGGTTAAAACCAAAAACGGTATAATTAATTATTAAGAAATAACTGTTAATCTTTTAATTTTTCAGGCTATAACTTATTAACAAATCATATCAAAAACGTTAAAATAATATTTTTAACGTTTTACGAAATTTCTATGGATCTCTTTAAATAGGACGATCCTAATCGGGAAAGTTTTAAATCAAATAATACTTAACTAAAAAGCAGAACATTAAGATAGGACCTAAAACGAAATAACCGAAATAGTTCGTATTTAAATTAAAGCCAAAAGAAACGAAAACGTTCCGAATTAAATAATTAAGATAACTATTATAAAGCATATTTAAGTAATATGTATAGGTTATTTTAATGCTTTTACGTATTCCTTAATAAATTTCTAATAAAACGTAAAATTAATAAAAAAAGAATTAATATTAATTAAAAATTGGATGATTTTTAATTAATCTTTAAGGGAAAATATTAATGCTTTATCAAAAACTATAAATAAAGTAACTATATAAAAGATAAATTAATTCGTAAAAAGAAAATAAAACGAATCCTGACGTACTTTTTAATTATTAATTAACGTAATATTAGACACGTTTCGTTTTGTCTCTTAAAACATTTATCCATTTTGGACTTCAGTTTTACGATATATATCTTTAACTTAATTAATACGGTTTTAAATTTTGAACTAACTATATAAAATAACGGAATATAAGGAAGTATTAATTTCGTTTTAATTAAAGGGTACCGAAAACTTAAGATGTGATTTCGAAACTTTAATAATATAAAGTCGTTACGGTTTTATAATATAGCTTATTATAAAGAATTTGAATATAATTTAATATTATTCCAATAACTCCAAAGAAAAGATTATTAATAAAGTAATTAAAAATTTAATAATTTCATTTAAGAGAAATTTAATTAAACTATTATTACTTTAATAAATAAATTTAACTAATTCGTTATTAAAGATATTAACTGTCACTGTTAATCGGTTTAACCAACTATTAAACCCAGTCGTACTGTTTATGTTAGCAGTAGTGTCGTGGGAAACTAGGTAATGAGATATGCGATAATTACGTTTAGTAATAGCAAATTGTTAAAAGTAATTTAAGGAACCCAGTTATATTAAAAGTTAGTGATTTTTTTAAATTATAAGAGATAGTAAGCGTATATATCCTATCCTGTTTTCTATGACCGAATGTGGTCGAATCGATCTTGTTTAACTATTAATCGAATATGGTTAAATCGATCCCGTTCGATTATTAATCGCATGTAATCGAACCGATTACGTTCTACTTCTTTTTGATTACGTGATCTATCCGGTTAGGGTTTTTTTGCTTATGATTTCGACTATTTAGGAGGTTAAGATTAGCTGAGTTATAATATAATTTTTCCCTTGTAGGACTTTTGCCTTTAAAGATTATTTGTTATTTTCGATTGATTAAGTAAGTGAGTGTCTTTATCCTTTTTCATTTTTTATCTTTTTTTGTTTTTTAAAGCTTTTAAACTTTTAAATGCGGTTTAATTTTTAATTTTTTAAAATTTTGTTTTTACTTTTTTAGTTGCTCTATTTACGTTTGGTTGCATTTCGTAAAATAAAAAAAAGTCAGATTTTAATCCAGATCGTTATAAAAATTGATTTCGTTTTATTGATAAATTTAGCATAAATATGCTTCGATATTTAGATTACTTTCGTATTAATCGTTTTAATTATATTATCGTAAAGGTAAAGTTCGTTATAATCTTTATTTCGATAAAAAATGGGTTAATTATAATTTTAGGAGGGTAAATTTATAATTAATATTTCGCATTTTTCGTAAAAAGGACCGGTTTAAGCGTAAGAAAAAAGAAGCCGAGGTGTTATTCCTTAAGGTGTTCGTTTGCTTATAACGTTTCCGTAAGCAAATAAAACTTTTACGAAAAAAGGCCGCTTATATGGTTTGTCGTGGTATTAAAGATTTAAACGAGTTAAAGCGGTTGGAAAGGCCAAGGTAAAGGCCGCCGCGTGAGCCGTTTAAGTTACGGGGGTGGTTAATTAGTCCGATTTAAGGGCTATTAATTGATCCTTTTTAGCGGATCCAGATTAAATCGTCATTTTAAATATTTCCTTTATTATTAGTAAAAGCCTTTTAAGAAGCGTTGAGCATTTATAAGGTTTTCAGTGGATTTTTAGGTATTTTCGGACTTTAGGTAGTTTTTTTTAGTTTTAATTAGGTATTTGGTAAGTCGCTTTTTTTCCCTATATTTAAATTTATTTTACTTCGTATATTGGCCTATTTTCTTTAACCTTGTTTTATGTTTTGTATTAAATTTGATAATATCTGCTGCTGATTCGAACAGGAAAATATTAAAAACTGAATAGAGTTTGATTTAGGTGATAGTTTTAATAAGTAGTGATTCTTTAAGTTTTTTTGAGCGATCTTATATGGGTCGATGTATTTGAAACTAGGTTTTTTGTTTCGTCGTTTAATATGGATATTTTTAGTAATTAGGTAAATTATTTTTCCCTTTTGGAAAATTAAGTTTTTTAACTTCTTTTGATTATATTAATTTTTTATCTAGTTGCCTACGAATTTAAGTTTTTTCTTTATTTTTGCGTATAGTTATTTGAGTTGCTTTAATATAAGGATTACTTTAACGTGAATTAGTTCTTTTTTATACGCGTTTTTATTAACTCTTGTTATAAAACCAAAGTTAGTATTTATTAAAGTTATTTTAGTCCTTTCTTGGTAACTGGGATTATAAGTTAATTACGTAATAGATAACCTTTAAAGCTAGTCGTTTTATTCGTAATTAATATAATATCGTAAGTAGGTTTTTAATATTTGGTTAATCTGTTTTGTTTATTCGTTTATTTAGGGTTTAAATATGTTAAATAGTTTATGATATAAAGTTAATTATATTATAAATTCCTATTAAATTTTCGAAGTAAACATCCTTTCTTTATTTAAAATGATTTCCGTTAACAATCCGTATACTTTTAGGATTTATTTAAAGAAAATATAAGTTGTTTTATAGCCGTATTTCTATTATATAGTAGAAAATAGGAAAAGTTAATAAATAGGTTAACGATTATAAAGATGCTATTATAATATACGCCCGTAGCTGAGTTTCTTTTAATAATTAGAGTTTGGTAACAAAGTCGAAAGTAACGAAACTTTATAGTCGTTTTGCGACTAGTAGTAGGTATAGTTTTCCGTATGGTTTATGCCGTCGAGTTTTTACCTTATTGCATACGTAATATTATTGTCGTATTTATTTTTATTTATTTTATTTTAAGAAAGTAATAAATACGTTATAATCGTTTTAAAGTTTTATGAATCCTTAGGTGTCCGTATAATTAATGTTCGTATATATTTCCTATTGATGTTTCCTAGTATCTCTTTAAGATATATATATTTCTTTTTTAATTTTTAATCCTCAAGTAAATGGTCGTTACATTTTTAAATATTCTGGTATATATTAAGGGATGTTGCTTTAATCGCTATTATTTATCGGAATTACCAGTAGCTTTCTACCGTAATATCGAAAATTTGGTGGCTGAAGTTTTTTTCAAGTTTAGCTTTTGGTTAAGTACGTTTGTTAAATTAATTTTCGATTTTTTTCGATAGATAATAATAAAGTCGTATTTCGTTAGTTTTTCGGCAGAACATAATTATTATTTTGTTAGTTTCTGGTGGAGGTAAAGTGAATAAAGCTTTTATGATGCGTATATAGTTCAAGTTCGTAAACGTTTCCCTTAACTTAATATCTAAATTTTCGGAAAGTTTTAACGATAGCTATAAATTCCTTATCGAAAATACCGTAATTTAACTTTATTTCTTTTAATTTGTAAAAATGAAAGACGATAGGCTGTAAGTTACCCTAATTGATACCGTATCCGGTTGTTATGCTTAAAGGGTAATCCGAAGCGTCGGTTTTAAGTTTAACTAGGCGGCTTAGGTTATATATGAGAAATTTTAGCTCGTTGGTAATTGCGTTTTTGATTTTTTAAAAAGTCTTTTCCGTTTTTATTATCCAAAAAGACTTATTTCTCTTTTTATTAACTTCGATAATAGCGTAGCTATTTCCCTGATGTATCGAATGAACTTTTTATAATAGTTACCAAATTCGAGGCAGGTTTGTATTTCTTTAACCGTGGTAGGCTTTTTTTATTCCCATATTATAGTGATCTTGTTAAGGTTTATTTTAATGCATTTCGGGGTGATAATATATCGTAGATATTTTACTCTTTCTAGACGGAATTAGCCTCTTTTTATATTAATTAATAAATTAACGTTTTGTAGGGTTTGAAAAACTATGCGAAAGTATTTTATATCTTCCTTTTTATTTTTTAAGTAAATAGAAATACCTTTAATTTAATAAATAACGAAAATGGTTAAATATTCCTTAAGTATATAATTATTAATCGTGAAAAGGCTATTAATACGTTCGTAAGTTTAAAAGGTATAACGAAATATTTAAAAAAGTCCGTATAGTTGTTTAAAAGCTATTTTTTAGTCGTCTTTTAATTTAATTCGAATTTAGTTATATTCTTTTTAACGTTTAAGCTTTTAAATCAATTTGCTTTATAAAAGACGATCTTTTATTGCGTTAACTAAAGGTACTAATATTCTATTTTTAGACGTAATATCATTTAATTATTTATAATTAATAATGAAACGTAATTTTCCGGTTTTTTTTAAATTTAAAAAATATAAAATATCTGGTTAATAAAGCAGCACGTCGTATGTACGCTTTTTTAACCTTGTTATTAAAGTACTTCGATAATGTTAATAATTCTATTTTATTAAGCTTATAAATCGCGTAGAATTTAGTCGAAGTTTCTTTTTTAAGAATTATTTCGTAATCCTATTTATTATGCTTTGGTAATTTCGTTTTAAGCTTTTTTCGAAACAGTGGTTCGTATTTGTAATACTATGGAATTATATTAATTATAGTTTTTGGCTTTACAGGTTAATGTTTTCGGTGATCGTTTATTTTTTGCAACTTTATTTTAATGATAACGATAATAAGTTATATTTCTTTATAGTATCTTTGTTTTTCTTATGCCTTGTTTTTATAGGTAGTAAGGTTTTTGTCGTGTTCTTATGCCTGCATTCGTTGGCACTTTCGATTAAGTGTTAAGAGTTTTTCGTATTTTACCTTTTCTTTGTTAAAAGAGTATAAAGTAAACTTTATATAGCTTGCTACCTTATTAATTAAGGGGTTATACTAGTATAACTATGTTTTCCGAGGATTATATCGTAATCTTTTATCGCAACCATATCGAAGTTTATTATTTAATTTTATCTTTTAATAAAGAATTTCGAAGTGATTAATCTTACCAATGATCTTTTTAGTATCGGAGGTAAATCCTTGACTTTTTACGTTTTCGGCGCTGTAGGGTTTCATCTTTTTCTTTTATAATAATTAAAGCTAGTTAATTACATTCGGTGTAATATAATTACCTTTTATTATTCCGTTATTTATAAATGCGATAAACTAATGCGTTTTAATTCGTATTTGCAGGGTGATAAGGTTATTTTTAGTTCCTATCGTCGCGTTTAAAGCCCTTTTGGAAAGTTTTTATTAGTTCTTTTCCGGGTCTTATTATCCTGCGGTATTTTTATAGGTGGCTTTTGCCTTTTAAATCGTTCTTTAACACCTTAACATGTTTTTAATTTTATTAATTAAGGGCCTATAATTATTTTAACTATTCTTTTTATCGGCGTTATCTAACTTAGAGTAAAACCATTTGCGTTTGAAACATTTCGTGCTGCTATATTCCGGTTCGGGATCTTTTTATCTTTTTATCGGGTTTAGAATTAGGTATCGTATTTTCTTTTTCCCTATTTTCTTTTCGGATTTTATTTTTAAAACTTTGTCGTTTATCTAGTTTGTTCGTAAACCCTAATCGAAAGTTTAAGTTATTGATTATTTTCAGGGATACTTTTATTATCGTTTGATAGATTTTCTCTTTTTTTAATCTTATGATCGTATTATATAAAATGGTATATAGGATCTTTATTAGGGTAGCTTTTCCCCTTAAACCAACTTGTTCCTGCCGTAATAACATTAATAACGTCCTTAATGCCGTATATTTTAAGATATTTATATTATTGTTAAGTTTTAAAATCCTTTCTCGTTTAATTATAAATATCGAATCTTTAGTTATATATTCAAATAAGTCGTGTTTCGACGTATTACCTTTTTATACATATTTAAAGTAATAAGTATGCTTGTAATAAATAGTCTATAGTTTTGCGTAGCGGTTTAGTTATATTCGTAATAAGGCTTTATTTTAACTTTGATATTCTGAATTTATACGTTTCGTTTTAACTGTCCATAACGTTATTGCCGTTTCTGTTATAATCTAGAAAATAATTTATTTTCGGTAAACTTTGTTTATTTAACGTATTCTTTTAGCCATTAAGTTCCCGCAGGTCTTATAGTAAAAACTCGTTATTTTTGAACAACTACCTTGGATACCTTTCTCGCTTTCTGTAATTTTTATTATATTATCTTAAAGGAATTATGGTCGTTTTTAATTTTAATTATTTTAATTATCGTTATTATTACCTTAATTATTTCGAAAGGGTTCCTAGGGAATCGGTATTAAGGTATTTTAATATTATTGTTATATTTAGGTATCTTATATTAATAGGCCTCATATCTTATTATTATAATTGTAACATTAAATTTAACGTTGGTTCTACTAATACATTCTTTCTATTTTTATGGGTTTAGATACCGTTTCTTGGAATATATTCGTTCTTCGCGGCATATCCATGTTAAAGAAATACTTTGGCTTCTTATTTTGCCGGTCCTTAAAATATCGAAACTTTTAAGCGTACTGTCGGTCGTTAACTTTGACTATTATAACGATGTAATCCATGAATCTCTCGAAATATTCGTTTTGAAATAAGCTTTTTTGCCTTTTTTTTAAAAGAAAAATCGTTAAAGAACGTAATTATTAATACTTTTTATTTTTAATTGATTTTTAATGCTACCTAAATAAAAGAATTGCTGTCTGCGAAAGTTAAGCCTTCTTGCTTTGAATCCTTAATCTTATTTTTGGCCTTAATCTTTTTATTTATTACTTTCAACACCTTTTTTAAATTGTTCTCAAATCCTTTATAGTCGTTATAGGTTGCCGTGGTTATTACGGACCTGTATTTAAGAAGATTAAGAACCTATTTACCAAGGGTGAGTTTAAATTAAATAACTACGTTTCCTATTAATTATCATAACAAACTAGATTCGAGAAAAAATATTATAAGTTTAATTAAAAAGTATTCGAAATACGCCCGATATTTTATGAACAAACTGTTTTATCTTAATAAAGGTTCCGTTAAAAAGGTTAAATTTAGTAAGTTGCAAGGATTTTTCGGCTTTCTTACTGGAAGCCATCTAAGCGAGTTATATTAGTTAGACTAGTTAATTTAGTTAATCAGGTTGTTCCATATTTGCTTATTTAATTAATTTAATTCTTTTAAACCTTTATTTAGTTGCAAACCTATTTAAACATACGGGTAAGTTTAGTTTTATCGTTAATCCAGTACGTAATCGCATTAATTAATTAATTAATTAATTAAATCGATATAAGGCTATTTTCTGCGGAAGACTAAATCGAATATTTTCGTTATCGGAACCTATGGTATTATTTTAAAGATTTAAAATTCTCTTTAAAAAACGGCCTACTGATTAAATAATACTATATTAAGAATATTATTTAAAGTTTAATAATATTACTACACAAATATTTATCACGTATAATAGCTAATCGGTTTAATTAATTATTAAATATAATCCTACGATTTATGTTAATAATAATATCGTAAAAGATTAAATAATAAGGTATATGATAATTTCGTTTGCTAATAACAAATTATTGATGGTAATTTAGGTAACCAGTTTATATTGTAAAGTAATTATTTATTTAAATTAAAAGAAGGTAATAAGCGTATATATTTTATCCTAACTTTTATAATCCCATATAGTCGAATTGATCCCGTTCGATTATTGATCGAATGTGGTCGAATCGATCCCGTTCGAGTATTGATCGAGTGTGGTCGAACCGATTACATTCGACTTTTTTTGATTATATGATTTATCCGGTGGGGGTTCTTTTGCTTGTGGTTCCGACCTTTTGGAGGGCCAAGACTGGCTGGGTCATAACATTAACGTAATAATATTTTATATAACTCTTGTTACCTATAAATAAAAAATTAACTTATAGACGAAAAGATAGTTACATATATGTAACGAGACTATATAGTACTTGCGATTAGGCTATTTAAGCCCCGAAATAATCGCTTAACTATAACTTTATACTAATGGAGTCCAATTAAAGGGTTTTACGATAATCGAATATTAAACATACAATAAGACTAAAGTTAAAAGATAAATAGGTTATAAGTTAAAGAAAGAAAAGTTTCGATTAAGGCAGAGAATCGCCGTCAATTTTACAAACTTCGAAAAAAAGAACTTAAAGGATATAAATATCTTATTTTTTTACCAATAAATATTTAAGCTGTCTCGAGGATATTTACTTTAAAAACTAACCCTAAAATATATTAATTACAACGTCTTATTACCTTTTAAGAACTTAAATAAATTAAAGAAAATCTTCACTTATATACTCGAATACGATAATAAGATTTTCAAGAATTACTAACTTCGAAATATGCTTTAATAGCCATCTTTTAATATTAAACTTAGACTTTAATACTATATACCTAAACCCAAAACGGAGGTATTAAATGTTTAAAAGATATAATTAAGGAAAAACCGACTGCAATACGAAATAGCCTTAAGTTGTTTACGGTTTTAATTATATATATCTTTAAAGCGATAATATATTTATATAAGCGTATGCTTAAATACTTTCCCTTTTCATAAATTCTATTTAATGTTTATTACCTCTACTTAGCAGAGAAAAATAATGTTAAAATACTTAATCGGAACCTTTAACACGCTTACTTTCAAGCTTATGGCTATATGGCTTACTTTATAATGATTACCGCCATAAAAAGAATTTAGAAGTTAAATTCTAAGGCATAGACTAATTTTCCATTAGTTATCGATTTACGAACATATTCAAAATCTGGCATTTATTAATTAATAAGGTTATTATTGATCCAAACGTCCATTTTAATAAAAAGTTACCTTTCCGATAATTTTAAGAACTTTAACGATAATTTATTTTCCATTACCGAAAACACATTACGAAACGTATTTCGACAAATCACTACATTTAAATAGTCTAATAACTACCTTATATATATATAAAACAAATCCAAACTTAAAGGGAATAATTTAGTTACCGGCTAAACAAAAAAGGTAGTTCCAAAGTGGCATAAAAGTCCAAAAAGATGTACGGGATAAGGGAAAATAAACTTTTTCGCAAAGGATTAATTATTTTATATAACCGCTATGCTTAAATCATTACTATTTTTTATACAATTACCGCTATTAACGTTTGCCTTCCTAATTATTACGACCATTATGCCGGCGGAAATTATACAAGTTCTCTTAAACTTTTATTACGTTATTTAACTTCAAGTAACAGTAAAAAACAAAAGCTTTTTACGGATTATAAACGTAAACTTCCCGTACCTTATATGTTATAAAAGTATTATTAAAAACGAACATAAAATTTAAGAAACTGTATTTAACGTAGGACGGTTAACCCTTTTTTAAAAAATATTTAATAACCGGCTGATAAACTACGAAAGTTTAAGGCGAATAAAAACACTAAATACCCACCGTTTTAACCGGAAAGGTTTTAATACCAAGATAGAAAGGTTACTTAGGTTTTTAAGCCGGGTACATCAAAATAACTTACCGCCATTGCCGGAAGTCGATAAAAGACTAAATATATATCCGTTAAGGGAGAGATTTGTGAAAGCCGAAAAGGCTTACTTATAAGATTATAAGAATAAAATTCTAAAAAACCGTTAATCAGTTTCTATGAAAGGAAATAGGTTTTAGGGCATATATACATATACGCTTATGAATTTAATAAAGATACTTAGCTTTAAAAGTAGAAGGTTCGTCTTAATATACGAAACGATTAACAACTTAAACACGCCTATGAATATATATATGTCTTTACGTTTGCAAAGAAATCGGTTTAAACTTAAATCGCGATTACGGTTAAGTTTAACTTAATGTTTAAGTAATATAATGTAATAAACGTTTCCGTTAACCTAAACTTACTTTCTGAAATATATATAAAAACGCCCTTAAGATATTTAAAACATAATAAAATATTTTTAATTAAAAAGATATTATACGGATTAAAGAAATTACCTTTATTTTAATAAAAGGATTTTACTAGTACATTTAAGGATTTAAAACTTAACCCCGTTTTATTATGAACTTTATTATTTTTTTCATTAAAATATATTTATTTTTTTACGATAATGCTGTAATTTCTATATATAATAAGTATTAAAACGATATTAATTAATTATTCTAATAAATATGAAAACGTCATATTTTTATAAGTAGTACAGATTTATAATAATTCTTTAGAGTCGGAATATTTACAGATAAACATAATAAGGTTTCTTCGGCTATCTTAATCCGACTTTGTAAATAAGCTGGCTAACCTGATCGCTAAAAAAAGTTTAAATAATTTCTTAAAAACGTTAATAAATAACATCGAACTATTACTATATCTTAGTCTAACTTATTTAGGCTTAAGAAATAAATATTGAGAAAATCGGTTTTATTTCATACGTTACGGTTAATACGTAACTTAATATATTATTTATAATATCCTGATGTGCCAGATTCAATATACATCTTAATAAGGTATATCATAAAATAATTATTGGCGTTATATTACTTTTAATCTTTAGTAAAACATTAACGTTATATTCGGTGCCGAGAATTTGATAAATATTTAAAATAAGACTTTTTTCGCAAATAATACGGGCGACCGAAAAGACTCTTCGGGTTACGTTATAAAACTATTCGGAAAAGTAAGAAAATAGCGGATAAATAAGTAAATATAATAATTATTTCAATAACGGAAACAGAATTATTATTCTTAACGGAAGTTATAAAAAAAGGCGTTATTTAATTCTTGATTAATTAAGAATTTAAAAATTAACTTAAATATAAAACCGTTAAATACATAGTACGATATTTAATAAATGATATATTATATTAACGCCGATATTTCCCTATTACAATTAAGGTTATAATGCGTAAATAGGTATAATTATTAATTATAAACGATCATAACAAGGTACTTAATTAAAATAAATTATATACTTATGGGTAACATAGTAATTAATGAATTACCAGAAACCTTCTGATGAAAAGCCTTTCTGTATTTTAAAGAATAGTTAAAATTAATGCATATTATAAAAGCCTTAACCTAGGGAAGAAAAGTTTTAACGTTTTTTTAAACGAAAAATTAACTAATTAAAAACAATTAATTTCCGGAGAGAAGGTAGAATAAATAGGCGTAACTTTAAACGTGATAAAATGTCCCGATTAATACCGTAAATGCTTTAAGGTGTTAAGGGAGTGTATCATCTAGCTGGTGGGTGCTTAGCGCACCTTATATACGGAAAGGTCACGTACTAATCGGCCCATACGTGATCCGGAGCTAAGCTACTTAAAGTTGTATAAGTGCAACAGTACCTGCAACTGATCTAATAGAATAGCACAACTGATGTCCCCTATATCTGACAGAAGTAGAGGTCGAAGTAACGAAATCCAAGCTACCAACGACCCCCGCGAAGTGGGATGACGTCTATTTACGGCCATACAAAAATATATGGATGGAACTGGCGAAATTCCTATATAGATAGTCATCAGCGGATATTTATAGACTGCTTTTAGGTATCTTAAGGGATGTTTTTAATGTTAAAGTATATGTATACTTCCGTAACGAATAACGAATATTTTTATCGTTAAGTATGTTATTTTTTTAATATATCGTTAATTTAAGACGTTGTATATAAATCTTTTGTTTTATTTATTAGTCTTTAAGTTTAATTACATTTCGGATTCTATCCGGAAATATAAATAATATATCGAAAACATTATTTATTTTAACCTTATACTATAAACGTAAAGTGTTATGTATTTTAATTATAATATTATATAACTGAATGGGTAATTTATTAATTATTGTACTTTTAATTATTTTAAAGAAAACGCCTACATTTTAGTAATATAAATTATATGGTTTCCAAATTAACGATGTTATCAAGAAGATGAAAATAGTTTATATTCTTAATTATTTAATATTTAATAAAACTTTAAACCTTTTGATTTCTAACTTCGAAGTATATATATTAAATGTCATATTTATAAAGAATATTATAAATTTCTATATTAACCTAACAGCTTAATCATCTAATACTAAAGTTATATTATTCTTTTTCTAGGTATTATTTTAATAAACTATAATATCGTGTTCTTTTCTAATTAATCGCTAATATTCCGGCCGTAATAAAACCTTGATATAATTGTATCCTTTTAATTAACTTTTCGTAAAGCTTATATCCTTGAGCCTTTATTTTATTACATATATAGTATTGTCATCGGGCTCTTTTCATTATTGATTTTATTTCAAGGAAATAATAAATACGTTAAACCTTTTGTAGAGTCTCATAAATCTTTGAATACTTATATGACTGATGTTCGTATATATTTCGTTTTAATATCTTTTAAGACTCAGATAAAAGTTTTTTCATTCCCGAATTCTTAACTAAGTTATCGTTATATTTTTGGAGTTTTGAATATAAAATAAAAAGTATTACATTAATCGCCGCTCTTTCTCGTAATTACAAATATCCGTTTTATATAATATTAAAAACCGAATAATTATCCTTAATTACTTTCTTTTTTAAATTTGATTTTCGATTTAACAAGCTTATTTTCCCCTTTTATAATTCATTTTAATAAAGAATATTATAACCGTATTTTCTTAGTTTTTCGACCTAATAAATTTCGTCCTATTAATCTCCTCGTAATAATAAACGCCTAAGAGTTTTATAATATGTATATATTTTAATTATACGGATAGTTAACTCTTACCTTTCAAGCGTAATCCGAAACGTTAATCTTAAGCTTAACTAAACGGCTTATATCGTACATAATCAATATTCACTTATTAATAATTACGTTCTTAATTCATCACATAATAGTTTTTATTTTTATTATTTATATAAATTTGTTCCGTTTTTTATATTTAATAGTACTATGATTATTTTGTTAAGATATTGAATAAACCTTTTGTTAATATTTAATAAATTTCAGAAAGGTTTATATATTCTCGATTATGATAAACATTTTAGACTTTTAGGGTATAGAAATTTTTTAAAGTATATTTTAATATATCCTAAGGTAATAATAAGTTCTAAGATTTGTACACACTACGTATAAAACTGACTTTCTTTTATATTAACTAATAGATTTACGTTTTATAATCTTAAAAGACCTTAAAAACGTAACTTCTGTATTTTTCTTCTTTTTTCGAACAACGTACCACACAAGTTCGCAGTGTCAGCTAGCTGGAGGGTGCGTAGCGTACCTTATATACCGAAACGTCAACTACTGATCGTTCCATATTTGTTTCGGAGCTAAGCTACCTAAAGTTGTACGCGTACGACAGCATATATAACTAGTTTAATATAACAATACTACTAATGTCTGTTATCTCCAATAGTTAAGGGTTTTATTTACTTAATTAAAGAAAAATATTAACTAATTAACTATTAATAAGCCGATACAGACTGTATAAAGTAAAAATCTTTAATATATTTTCATAAAAATAATGGTAACCGTAGAGTTAATATGTTAAATTATTTTTTAGGGATCTAAAAATTAGGGTTACGTTGAAAGTAAGTTTTAATTTAAAGCGTATGCACTTAATATTTGAGCCTTTATCGATCCTAATTACCTACGTTCGTAACTCGTTAAACTTATAAATTCCGATATAACCTCATATCCGAAAAAGCGAATTTGTCCTTAAAGGCAAAATAATACCTCAGCTTGAGAGAGTATACTCGAAAAAGTCCATTCTATAAGTTATCTAATGACCTTCCTTAAGATGGCGACAGAAGGTAAATAAGTTTATAATTAAGAATTTACAGCACATATTTATAAAAACCGGAAGTACGATATTTTTCGTAAAGGTATTAACGACTTTACGAAATACGTGTTATAGTTTATATATTTAACGATTAAGGAAATAAATCTTTTTTTAAAGAAGAACTTACGAAAATCGTACTTTAAATTAGTTAAGTGTGGCAAGGTATATAACGGCAGGTTCTTCATTAATACTTAACGAAAATACCGTAGAAAAGTAAACTGAACTGCGAAATTAACTAAAAGGAATTAAACGAATATAGAGTAAAATAATAAAAGATTATAGCTTAAGGATAACGATACGGTATGTTAAGAACAAATATAAAAATTATATAAATTAATAACTTATATATAACTTTAGCTCTTATAATAGATACCTAAATAATGACTTTTAAAGTATAAAAAAGATAAAAATCGAGAATAATACGATTAATTATTAAAAGGTAATAACAAGGGTTACAAACCATTAGGTTAAAATTTATTAATCATTTATATCGAAAAACGTTAAAGTAATACTTTAAACCTTTTTTTGAATTTCCGCGGATTTTATTTATTAAGATAATTCTAAGTAACGTACGAGATCAGTACTCCGGATGGATCAGTACTCCGGATGGATCAGTACTCCGGATGGATCAGTACTCCGGATGGATCAGTACTCCGGATGGATCAGTACTCCGGATGGTTTATGACACCTTGCAACAACTAATCCTAAATAACTCACCCATAATACATCTAATTAATTCAAATCAATCGTATTCTCTTTAGCTAACCGCATCTACAGCTTTACAACAAGTGCACGCATTATATCAAGGCTTGCTACGGACGTTATATTATCATTCCTTTCTCCTAGCCTTCTGGCAACCGTTATCTCCAGCAGATATTAATAACATTCTTTTGCTCCTACCTTTTCTGCCGGCTAAAAAAACTTGTTTATCCCATATAGTAAATATTCTTTTTTATTAGAAACGTTTATTTTAACTATTCAATTACGTAAAATCGAATTATTGCTCCAACAAGTCCTGCAATACCGCGATACGCCCTACGATGCGCCCCGCGACGAGCCTTACGACGCGCCCCGCGCCCCGGAACGTACCCCATAACAAGCATTACGGCCTTGCCCTACAGCCTTACAACGCGCCTTACAACAAAGCCTTAGAACCTTCCGACACGACGTATTTGCGAATATCTTCCACGTATTAAAGCCGGACAAAAGACGCTTGCGTATACGGGTTAGGAATTCGGTCGGTAATCGTTTTCTTGTTAGTTGGCTTTAGAATTTTCGAAATGGGGGTAATATTAGCCTGAACGCGTTAAAAGGTAATCAGTCGCGTAAAGGTTAAAAGAAAGGAATGGTAATATGACACCCGTAATAAGACTTGATATAATGCGTGCACTTGTTATAAAGCTGTAAATGCGGTTAGCGAAAAAGAATACGATTAATTTAAATCTATTAAATGTATTACGGTTAAGTTATTTGGATTAATTGTTGCAAGGTGTCATAATCCATCCGGAGTACTGATCCATCCGGAGTACTGATCTCATACGTTATTACTTAAGCATATTTTATAATGGTTACTCTGGTCATCTAATTCGTAACGTTTTCGTTTACTTGCGCTTTAATTCGAATACGAACTACCTCGGTTATATCGCTTTGAGCCTCGTATTAAGGTCTTACCTTTCGGTTAAATATTATTCGATTTGGAAATTTCCTAATTAGGATTATCCTAATTAAAAAGATCCGTGGAAATCTCGTAAAACGTTAAAAGTATTACCTTAACATTGTTTAATATAATTAGTTAATAAATTATAACCTAATAATTTAAAAGGTTAATAGTTACCTTTTAATAACTAATCGTCCCGTTTTCAATTTTAACTTTTCTTACTATCTAGAAAATAATTATCCAGATATCTATAATTAAAGTTACTATTATACATAAATCGTTAACCCATACGATCGTTAACCCATACGATCGTCATCTTCGTTTCCGGGATACCATATCGTTACCTTTAAGCCATAACCTTTTACCATTTTCTAATTTATTTGTTTAATTCTTTTACTAACTTTAAGGCTTACTTTAATCGATTGCGGTATTCTCATTAAGTATTAATTAAAAGCTTATTATCGTATATTTTGCCAGATTCGGCTAACATAACGTACTACTTCCGTATATTCTTATTTAAAAAAAAGGCTCGTTTCTTTAATCGCTGGAAATACCAACTTTAAAACCTAATTTATAAGGCTATTTATACTTCTAGGAAAGGTATCGTACTTCCTATCCATATAAATATATTTCGTAAAATTTTAATTATAAACTTATTTTCCTTTGGTCGTTCTCTTAAGAGTATTCGCTAAGTAACTTCTTTAATCGACCTTTTCGACTTATATAAATCCTGTAAAGGATAAATTAACAGCTTACGTTATTATTTAACCTAATCGTTTCTTTCAGTAGGTAACTATCTTAGGTTTTATAAATTTAACAGGCCATTTAAGCAACTAACCAAAATCGATATAATCCCAGATATCAAAACCATATGCTTTAAATTAAAATTCGCCCTTAAGGCAATCCCAGTCCTTAAATCTCTTATAGATAACGGAGGACATTGACGGTACGGTCGCCATTGTTGTTATTAAAGTATATAAATAATTGCTACTAATATACAGCCTATATCGTCTCACCAACAGCTGATCAATTGATATATATGCCCTTTAAGCGAATAAGACTTTTAATTATCAGATATAAGGGACATCAGTTATGTTGTTATATTAGGTTAGTTGCAGGTGCTGTTGCACTCATACAGCTTTAAGTAGCTTAGCTCCGGAACACATATAGGCCGATCAGAAGGTGACCTTTCCGTATATGGGGTGCGCTACGCACCCCCCAGCTAGCTGACAGTAACTTATAAGACCAATTACACCAACACCGCCGACCGCAGCTGCGCATATCGTTACAAGGGATCACTGCGACAAAAGCTAAAAATCATGAATATATATACGCGGGGTGGATGTAAATGCATTTTTAATAAATTAAGCAAAACTAATCTATTAGCCTAAATATAACATCTATAAAATAAGAATAATCAAAAGTAAATAAACTAATATAAGCCGGTACAGGCCCGTATAAGCCAGTACGCCTTTGTACTTATTTATACCACCGCGTAATAATATTATTAAACCTTATCGAATTTATTACCTTTTTACTAACATTTTTTTAAACTATAATATTAATCAATTTTACGTACTTTTATAATAATTTACGTAATTAAGTAGGCCGAGTCTTTTTATAAATATCCTTAGTTTACCGTTTTCCGGCTTATAAATACGCGCTTTTAAATGTTAATAGACGTACGAAGTTATATAAAGCTAAACCTTAATCGAAACTGATTTCGAAAAACGTTAATATCGTTGTATATATAAATAAAAAATATATTAACTAAGCACCCTTTCAAATTAAAAAAGGGAAAAATGTTACTAAAAGTTAAACGATATCTGTCAGAAAACTAGCGCAATAAACGCGCACTTATTAATACAGTCATTTGGTGCAATGGCTACGCCATAGTATCGGCCCTTTCCAGAACCTTGAATATCTGTTACGATAATTACCAACCTTTTATTAAGCATATATTTATTTAGTAAAACGCAAGAAAATAATATAGGCAGAAGGCCGGCAAGAGGTTTGTCAGTACAATACGCTTAATAAATGAATAAAGCTGTATAATCTTATTATTAAATCTTTTATAACGAATTTCGACTTTAAGGTATTAGGTAAGTAAATGAGGTAAATATTACGAAAAATAAGTTGATTATAAATATTTTACATAGGTTTATTTTCAAGACCATAAAGAAGGAAAGAAATAAATTACTTAAACAGGAAAAGTTTAATATTAAAAGTAAACTATAACGTTACTAAGCTTCTTACCAAAACCTTTAAGATGTTAATATAAAACGTTACGAAAATTACGATGTTATAAATATCCTTACAACGGTCAGAATATGAAATGATACAGGCAAAACATTTCCGATAATACCTTAGTCGTTAATTAAACGTAAAACGAAACTTTTAATTAAGGTCGAGAAAATACCGCTTACCGGAAAAAGAAATGTAGACGGAAATAATAAGGGCCGAAATCCAACTCGAATAAACTTGTACAAAGAAGTAAAAAGTTACAAAAAGGCGATACGTGAGAGTATTATTTAATATAACCGCAGAATAAGAAATACGAAGCCTAGTT
Source organism: Monosporascus ibericus (assembly GCA_004154915.1). Lineage (NCBI taxonomy): Eukaryota > Fungi > Ascomycota > Sordariomycetes > Xylariales > Monosporascus > Monosporascus ibericus. The sequence goes on from QJNU01000219.1 coordinate 20,471, forward strand.
AAATTTAAAAGTTCGGTATAAGCCTATACCATAATATAAAGCCTGGTATACGTAAACGGCGATGAGTATTCCCTTCTTCTCTGGTAACTAAAGCTATAAAAAATGAAGTTATAACGATATAAAAAGAAAGGAAAGCAAAGATATATAAGCAGATATTAACGAAAGAAAATTAAATCAATATATGTAACGTTGTATTAACGGTATATTTCTGAGCTTAAGCTTATATACCGTCGTCTACCTTATTATCGGACGTTAATGCGTTTAATCCGATTAAATTAATACCAAACTCGCTATATATGTCTTGCATATAGGCTTTATACTTAATGCTACCCTTAAGAAACTTTTCTAAAAGCGGTTAATATCTGTTCCCTTTTTTTTAAAAATTAGTTTAGTTTTTCGATGTAAATGTTAACGAAGTCAAGATTTGTTTCGAAATATATTTAACCATTTCAATGGAAAACTAGCTAATTCTTCTAAGATACGCTCGCATCTACCTTACCTCATCGAGATCAGGCCCTATTTTCAAGGTTGAGGCTGCGCCGTGGCTAGAGTTTTTAATTTTAAAGTAGCTGTAGGGGTTTAATATATTAACTAAACCCTTTTAAGAAAAGTTTTCATACAAATACTAAAACCTTACAAATAGAGCCTAATAACAAGTTATCATTTTTGCATTCCTTTTTCCGCACCCTTATATAATAGTCAGAAATTATTAATAAGATGTTTTCGACTATAACTTTAATTTAATATTACCTGCTTGGTAAATTTCAGAAGCTCGTTATAGAACTAAAATTCCTATCTGTTTATATATTCATCTTCCTTATTAAAACCGTGAAATTACTACTAGTTTTCATAAATATTTAAAATTATAGTTCTCCACATATTCCCATTACACATCGCCTTTCCGCTAATATAATAATAACATAATTCTATAAGCCTAAATAATGATATATAAAGCCTAAGATTGCTTCTAACGAACGCCGAAGTGTATCTTTCCTCAGACTAACTAAAAATGAATAATATATTAAAAACTTGAAGGTACATACCTTAATCATTTGAATGGTTAACCTTAGAAAGTAACGCCTTTATTCTTATTTAATAACTCCAACAGATTCTTATCAATATTCACATAATTAACTCGTACGCTGATGATATATATATAGTTAATAGCTATATAAAAGCCTTCCGCAGCCGGTTTATTAGCTGTATATAAAGTGTTATATTATAAAGTAAGGCGGTATTTTACGGAAGGGATAAATAAATACGGTATAAAATTTAATTTATAGAAGGTTTAATATTTTTTTCGATATTAAAACGACTGCTAAAAAGCTTACAATTCTCTGAACTGTCTTTTAATAATTAACTTTATTATTATTCAAGGTATACCTTTAATTTAATTAACCGGAAATAACGAAACTTTACATTACAAATATTATATTTTACTTTTATCTTAAAATGCGCAGTAACGAAAATTCTCAAGATAACATCTTTTGAACTTATAATTACTGGATAATAATACTAGATTACTCCTTGTTTCAAATATATATCCAATGATTGAATGCATATTCTTGGTATAAATCCGGAGTTCGAAAAACGGAATAATTTAATTATGATCAACGAAATATATTAGTTATGTAAATAACCAGATTACTGTGCTAAATATATTAATATTCGTAACTTAGGAGTTCTACTTTACCGACCTCCATTACTTTCCAAATATATTAACTGCTAATAAAGTTATAAAGTAACTAATGTAAAATATAAAAATTTATATTAGATTAAAGTTTAAGTTAAATATAATTATAAAATAGAAATACGGCATTTTAATATCGATCGCCTCAGAGTTTAGATTATTATATTTCCCATATTTAATGATAAACTTTAAAATTAAACCTTGTAAATTTCCAGTTAATAAATATATTCGAACTATTTAATAATCATAATAAAATTCAACGTATCGTTTTAACGTGCTATATAAGCGAAGGATACACATAGACGAACGGTATGCTTTTGTTAACATTTTAAATATTCGAATTTAATTATTTATTTCTTCATAACCATAATATAAAACCGCTGACGAAAAAAGTAAAAATAAACTTAACCGTTTAAGCTAAAAAGATAAAACTCGAAACTTAGTTATAAAAAACTTAATTTTATTTACATTATCTTATATATTATCTTAAGAGCGTGAATTAACAGCAAAGATTCCCGAATTGATATCATTCCTAATTTGCGAAACTTACTTTCAACTGAAAAGACATTTATTATCGAAATGTCCTTAACCTAAATACGCGACCATTCCTTATCCGGCTTTAATATATTAAAGATATAACGAATTGACTATTTACCTAACGCGTTACGATCCGTATCGGGGTTAATTAATCGTCGAACTTTGTTAAACGGTAAAAAAAACTTAAAATGTGTTTAAATCGAAATATTAATTATTAAAAAGTGTTATGCGAGATTTTAAATATATTTCGTCAATAGTTCAAACTTGTTCGGATTATAATCGCGAAATACGGCATCGTAAAAAAGAATATTTAAATCTTCGAAGAAACGGGCTTTTTAATAAGGTTGTTAATAGAAATAGATATGGTAATTATAAAGGCTAAAAAACGTAAAAGTTTAAATTAACGTAATAATAAAATGAGGAATAAGTTATAGTTTATTTTATTATTTTTTCGAATAACCTTATTACGTAAGCTTAAACCCTTTTTCAATCGATCGAATTATCCGCGAAGTAAGTATCGTTTTAAGTATTTATTAAACTTTCGCTATCGAACTATAACGTTAACGTTTTGATGCCGATTAGGTATTGTATAACTTAATTAAATGCTTTATAATATGTATTATTAGAGTTTATATTAAAGCGGATAAGTTTAGATATTATAAAGGATATATTAAGTGTCGTATTAACTGTATCGCATAGAATGGAACCAATCTTCTTTTGCTATCTATTAATTAAATTTAGAGAAGCTGGATTAGAATGCGGTAATAATTCGACGTTAATTACTACCGTTTCTAAAAGGTTATTCTCTTTTTTTTATAAAAAAACTAAGTTAACTAGCTTGTTTATAAAATTGGGTTAAGATAGTTAAACATTTCTATCAACTTTATCTTTAATTATTTTAATTTTAAAAACTGTTATAAATTTTCGTTACGTATAAGGATGTATCGTTTTTGTATTTATTGGATTAATTAATAAGGTCCTAATATGTCTTATTATACGTAACGACTATATCGGCGACATAAAAAAATAAAAGCACCCTTTAATGAAGGAAATAATATAATTCGTAAGGGACGAAGTTAAATCCTAAATCCTTAAGCGTACTAGTAAAGTCTTTTTGCTAAAATAAAGAAGATTTCTTTAATTCGTATAATATCTTCTTAATTAGAAATATCTTACTTCGTTATAAATATCTTAAGGGCATTTTAATATATATTTTGTAAGGTAGGTTCCCGTTAATAGAAGCGTTTATAACGTTATATTATTTAAGCTTTAGGTTAAACTTAATTACTATAGCAATCAAAATTCGAAATAGTTTTTAACTAGTATGAATACGTATATATTCTTTAAAAGTTCTCAAGTTATTAATCGCCTTATACGATAAAACGGGCTTTATATTTTTTGAAGTTAATTCGATTTATCGAACATATAAAGCTACACTTATATGTACCTTAAGACTTATATCCTTTTAGTAAAAAATTAATTAATAACTTTCCAGGATTTTATTTTTTTTATAATTTTATAAGTAACTTAATTCGGCTTTATAAAATAACTTCGTTAACGGGTATCTATTTAGCTTTTTATAGCTATATGACGATAGCGGTAAATCTTGCTTATATACCCGGCTTTAAGACCTAAATAGAGCTTTTATTTTTTGTATATTAAAACCTTTCCGATTAAGGTAACGCGTATTTCGGGATTTTATTTCCCTTACGTTTTTGCAGCTTATAGGCCGATTATTAATCGTCTTAATAAAGTAAGGTATTCGTCTTACGTTAAATGGAGCCTTTTATATTTTATAATCATATCGATAATTATCCTTTTAATACGAAACGTACGGGAAACTTACGTTTTTAACCCGTAAAAGATTTTCATTTTTTACCGTTATTTTAGGTTATATAACGTAATAATTATAACAATTATCAAGCTAAACGTTGGTAGTAATAATAGTCTAGAAAACGGCAATAATTCGAATATAGCGGTTATACAAGGGTAATAATTTTTTACGAGCAAGCTTATTCTTCCCTATTCCGCGTGCTAGTTATGGAAATGCTACTTTGAAGCTAACCTTTTTATTTAGCCGGTAATTAGATTATTCGACTTCGGTGTTTCTTTTTTTTTATGTATTAGGTGGTTATCAGCTTAATTAGATATGGTAATTTATCGAAATAAGTTTCGTAGTTCGTTTTCGATGACGTAAAATACATTATCCTTTAAGTTCTTTAATACTATTTAAAAAAAATTGCCTTTTCGTTAAATTAAACGTTTTAAATATTGAGAACTTTATTGGTTAATAGGTTTTAAATTTCGAAAATATTTATTAATTAGTAACAGACGAAGAGGTTTATTTATACTTTAAGGTTTAGCTTTTAAAGTTTTTATTTTCTTTTATAATTATGATCGTTATAACGTCAGCTATATAGTTATATATTCGAAAGTAAGCTTATTAAGGCTTTTGATTAAATATTACAACGTTATTTATATACGTTAAGTAAATAATAAACCTTTTAGAAGATTTACTAAAAGGAAGCGTATTTTAGAATACGGTTATATTAATATATTACCGCTTTAAAGATATATACGATTAAAAATATAGGTCACTTGATATTATTTCGTATCGTAATCATTCTCTACTTAATTATATCTTTTAAACGTTTCGTACCCCCGTTTTAGACCTAGGTATAGAATATTAAAAGGAAATACTTAAAATATATCTCGAAGTTAGTAATTCTTTAAAGTTTTATTATCGCATTCGATTATTTATAAAAAGATCTTATTTTGGTTTTTTAGAACTTTTTTAAAAATGTCGAAACGTTATAATTAATATACTTGGTTTTCGGTTTTTTAGGTAAATATCCTAAATAAAGCCGGAATATTTATTAATAACGAAAATAGCGTGTTTATATCTTTTAAGATCTTTTTCGAAGTTGGTAAAGTCGACGGCAATTCTTTATCCGAATCGAAATTTCTTTTCCGAAGTTTGGGATATATTTATCTTTTCGCTTTTACCTTATTCTATGCCTAATATTCGATTATTGTAGAACTTTATAGTTAGCATTTTTTAATATGAAAATATAGTTACGCGGTTACTTTAAGGCCTGGATAGCTTAATTGCAGGTGTTATATAATATTATTATTTATACGTAATAGCTTTTTCGTCTATAAGTTAATATTTCGTTTATAAGTTATAAAGATTATATAGAAAGTAACTACGTTAATATTTTCGATAACGAATTAATTAAACTCATTTGTTGGCGTAATAATAAGTTAATTATATTTATTTCGAATATAATTATTAATCTTTCGGTTATTTTATTAATAAACCTTTTTCGAAACTATTTAAATGATATTAGGTTATACGCGAATTCTTCATAATAAGTTACGTTATATAATCGTAACGTTTTCGCATTATTACGATTTTGAACTAATATATTAACTTTTCCGTACTTCTTAATTAAGACGAAAGTATTATTTACGTATATTCCGTTGTTTTATATAATTAGTTTAAAGGTTAAAAATATATATACTATAAAGCTTAAATCCGAATGAATAAGCTTTTTTAAAGTTAAAACGAAATATTCATAAAGTTACGTTAATTAATAATTAAGAAATCCGTTAAAATTCACTTTATTCTTTTCAAGAATTAATCCGCTGTTATAATTAACTTCTTTTAATTTTTGATAAACGGTTAACGTTTTCTTTTAAAATTTAATTAAACGTAATACGGCTTTAAACCAGGCTTAATATTATTTTTCCGGGTTTAAATTTTACTAAAGCTTTATTAAGAAATGCATAAAAGTATTAAGGTAATATATAATTAAGGCTTAGGTAAGCCTTATAACGAATACCTTAATCGTTTAATTCGTAACGTTTTCGTTTAATATTTCGGTTTATATAGGAACCTCCTCGATTATTTCGTTTCAGCCTTTAGCTAGAGGCCTTATTACGCGGTTAACGATAAATAGGTTTTGTTTTTTTCTTAAACTGGATCATCTTAATTAACCAGTTCTGTAGGGGTCTCGTAAAACCTTAAAAACGTTACTTTAATATTTTTTCATATAAATAATGAATATGTTATAACTTTATAATTTCGAAGGTTAGCTGCTCTCTTTTGGTAACTGATCGTACAGTTATTAATCTTAGCTTTTTTTACTATTTAAAAGGTTATTATCCAGGTTTTCGTAATGGAAGCCAGAGCTGTATATAGGTCGTTAATTTATATAACCGTTACATTTGTTTCTAGGATATCGTATCGCTATCTTTAAGCTATTATTTTTTATTACCTTACGATCTATTCGTCCATCCTATTATTATACTTTAAGGTTTATTTTAGCCTTCTGCAGTACTTTCGTTAAATGTTAATTAATAACCTAATATCATATATCTCGCCGGATTTAACTAGCTTAACCTATTACTTTAATAAGTTTGTTCTTAAAAGGAAACTTATTTCTTTAATCGTTAAAAATACAAATTTAAGAATTTATTTCGTAGGTTCGCCAAGGCTTTTATAAAAGGTTTCGTACTTCCGATCTTTATAAATATCTACAGGGAAATTTTAAATGTAAACTTGTTTACCTTTAATAATTATGTTAAGGATATTTATTAAATAGCCCGTTTGATCGACCTTTTCGATTTATATAATTCCTTCGGTAAATAAATTTGCTGCTCGCGTTATTATTTAACGGCACAGTTTTTCCGGTAAAAGGTTATTTCGGACTTTTTAGGTTTAATAGGTTATGGATCGTTTTAATCAAGATCGATAGAATCCTAAATATTAAACGCGTACGCTTTAAATTAATATTCGCCTTTAAAGCGATCCTAATCCTTAAGTTTATTACAAATAACTAAAGACGTCGACGGTGTGGTGGCCATTCTTATTATTAAAATATATAAATAATTGCTACTGATATATAGCTTATATTATCTTAGCAACAGCTAATCAGTTAACATATATGCAAATTAAGCGGTTAAAACTTTTAATTATTAGATATAAGGGACATTAGTTCTATTATTATATTATCCTCGTTACGTATGCTATTATACGCGTACGACTTTAGATAACTTAGCTCCGGAACACATATGAGCGCCGATTAGTAGGTGACCTTTCCGTATATGCGTGCGCTACGCACCCCCTAGCTAGCTAATATACCCCCTTAATACTTTAAAGCATTTACGGTGTTAATCGTTATACTTTATTATTTCCTAAAGCGATAAATATCTATTCTACTTTTCCTCCGACGATTAAATCCTTTAATTATTTACCTTTTCTTTTAAAATAACTTTTAAAGTTTCTTTTATTAATTTAAAGTTTTTCTCTTTAAAAGAGACGTGGCCATGTAGACAAAATTGGATAAAATGATAGATTGCTACCTTAATTCCTAGGCTTTACTAAATTTATCCCTCTCGCAGACTGCCTTGTCCCGCTCCTATCCATATCGACTTTTGTTCTAATTCTGGAAGTTTTTCGCAATCCGGAATAACTGGGCAAATTATCGTTCGTAATTTTCTATCTTGTATCGTTTTAAATCTAAACTTCGCAATTTTAAAGCTCATTATTATTTTCCTGTTTTAGTTTCGTTCATACTTCTTTTTTAATTCCTATGTTTTTCGTTATAACTTTATTTAAAAGTTTATTATCGTTATTTTCAAAAAAGTAAATCGTATTTAAAAATTAAAATCTGAAATTAATTTTTTTTAAAAAAAAGATTAAATCGATAATAATATTAATAACTTTAGTTTATACGGTAACTATATAAAAATTATATATCGGAAATAAAATAGTTTTTATAAAAAGCCTTTTATTTCTAAATACCGGTATTACATATGCGCAATTATGCGGTATAATATTTTAATTAATAAATAATTCGAAAGAATATTATATAAATAATTAAATTGCACAATTTACAAAGGTTACGAAAGTATTTTATACGTAATTAAAGTTTACTTTTAAAGTTTATCATTAAGGTTTATCATTAAGGTTTATCATTAAGGTTTATCATTAAGGTTTATCGTTAACGTTTACCACGTAAAGCTTAATATCTTTTAAGTTATATTAACCCTGCCAAATTAGCCTGCAAATATAAAGTTTATTAAGGTCGAAACTTGTTAACAACTACGTATATAAGTTTCTTAAGCCGATATTAGTCGAAACGTTACCTACTTACGAGGGCCTAATAATTAGTATTAAAATAAGCTTTAACTTATATTACCCTGGCATTAATTTAAAGTTTTAAAATATAGGTTAATTTTATTTTGTTTTTAAAATATATAAAAGGTTTCGTAATAAAGTTTATATTAATTTATTAATTAATATATTATCCGTAAATATATAATTTATTTTAATGGATATCTTTATTTATTAATAGTTATATTTATTTACGTACCGTAAGTTTATTTATAATAATGCGACGTTAATATTAATACGTTACATCGTTTTTTAATTATTATATGATATATTTAACGTTTTCATATTTAACCTTACATTTTATATTTTCATTAATTAAGAAATAAATAAAAAGGTTATAACTTCCGTAAAACATGATAATTTCGTTTTAGTTATAATAATAATTATTATATCTTATTTATTTACTTATTATTTTATTATTCTTTCGGATAATTTTATAACGTAAAGGTAAAAGCATTTTCGATTAATTATGTTATTTACAAAAAGGACATTATTTTTCAGATTTATCACATATTTATTACCGAATTACAAGGTTAACATTTTAATACCGATTAAGTAGAATATAATATAATATATTATTTTATAATATACGTTATTAAAACCTACATTAAACCGGATAAATCGGGATGTTATAAAGGCTATATTAAGTTACGTATAGATTATAACTTATAAAAGAAAACTCTTTTTTTAATATGTATTTATTAAATTAGTATAAATTAAATACAATTTTAGTAATAATTTAACATTAATTATTGGCGTTTTTTAAAAACTATTTAAAGTTTATTTACGATTTAATCTGGTTAATCTGTTTATAAAGTTAAATTAAGATAGAAACATTACTTTATTAAATCTATTTTTAATTATTATAATCTTAAAGATTAATAATAAGTTCTTATAATTTATGATAATATATTATTTTTGTATTTATTAAGTTAATTAATAGATTGAATTTTAATACTCTTTACTATAAGTAATTATTATACCGTTTACGTAAAGAAATAATAAAGTTAATAAAACATTAAATTAAGTTTTAAATCTTTAAATGCATTAATAAATCCTTTTATTAAAATAAAAATATTTCCTTTAATCCGTAGAATGTCCTTTTAATTAAAAGTATTTTATTACGTTTTAAATATTTTAAAAACTTTTTTATATATATATTATAAAGTACGTTTACGTTAATAAAGAGGTTTATAATATTATATTACTTAAATGTTAAGCGAAACTTAACCGTAATTACGACTAAAATATAAAGTTACTTTTTTCTTACCGTAAATACGTATATATGTTTATAAATATTTTTAAATTATTTATCGCTTTATATAATTAAATAAGCTTTATATCTTTAAAATCAGGTGTATTTACATATCTTAAACCCTATCTTTTATCAGTAATTAATTAATTTATAACCTTTAAAACTTTACCTTTTTATACCTTTATAAATAATCTTTTTCTGTTTTACGAAGTACTTTTTTAAAAGAATGTATATTTACCTTTTTATAATTTTATAATCGTAATAATAAATAGTTTTTATATATTCGATTTAAAACCGTAAGTAACTTTTTCATCTTAATACTAAATTCTTTTCGATCAACGTAATGCATATTTCGAATTTCTATTCGCTTTGAACTTTCGTAATTTGCGCGCCGGTTTCCGAATATATTTATAAAAAAGCGTAAAGTTTTATTTTAAATATAACTTTGAAATTTATAATCGTTTTTAATAATATTTTTATAATACGGAACGTACGAGAAATTTACGTTTATAAGTTATAAAAAGTTTTGGTTTTATACTATTATTTTAAATTAAATAACATATTAAAAGTTTAAAGTAAGTTTTACTTTTTCAGCCGGCGTAATAATCGTATTAATTATTAAAATCAACATTAATAATAGTAATAATTTAAAAAACGGTAATAGTATAAATATACTAATTATATAAAGATAATTAAACTTTTACGAACACCTTTATTGCTTCTTATGCTGTACGTTTTTTTAAATGCATATATTATTTTAAAACTACCTTTCTATCTTGCTGATAATTAAATTATTTCGTTTTAATGTATATTTTCTTTAATATATATAAGGTAATTATTCGCTTAATTTAATATAGTAACTTATCGAAAGATATTTTACAATTGGTTTTCGGTAACGTAAAATAAATTGTCTTTAAAACTTTTAATATTCTCGGAGAAAATAATTTTCGCGTTAAATTAAACGTTTGGAATAATAATAACCGTATTAATTAATAAGTTTCAAATTTCGTAAATATTCGTAAATCGATAATCAATAAAAAGATTAATTTATGCTTTTAGATTTAAGTTCAAAAGTAAGATATAAAACGGTAAATATTATAATGTAATTTATCTAATTATAAATTCGAAAATAAGCTTACTAAAGTGTTTAATTAAAAAGTTAAAACGCCGTTTTTATAGGTTAAATAAATGTAATAAATTTATTATAACCTTTATTTTTTAACAAAAACGAAGATATTTAAGAATACTGTATTATAAATATAGTACCCTTTTAAAGATATATACAATTAATAACGTAAATAATTTAACGTTATTTCGTATCGTAATTGCTTTTTTTTAACTATACCTTTTAAACGCTTAATACTTCCGTTTTAAGTCTCGGTATATAATGTTAAGGGCTTAAGTTTAATACTAAAAATAGTCGAATAAAGCATATTTTAAAGTTAATAGTTTTCAAGATTTCATTATCGTATTTAATTGCTTAGAAGAAAAAGAGATTTAAATACTTTTTAAAAGACAGATATTAAAATATTATAATTAATATATTTTATTTTGGACTTTCTAAAGCAAATGTATTAAATAAAACTTAAATATTTATCCGTAACGAATGTAATGTATTTATTTTTTAAATTTCTTTTTAAAGTTTGTAAAGTTGACGCCTACCTTTAGCCTAATCGGGATTTCTTTTTTTTAACTTATAACGTATCTATCTTTTAATTTTAACGTTATTATATGTTTAGTATTTAATTATTATAAAACTATTTAATCCGACCTTTTTTATATGGGATTATAATTAAGCGATGATTTCGGGACCTCTCGTTTATAAGTAATAAAAGTTACATAAAATATTAATATGTTAATGTTTTTAACAACGAATTAGTTAAATTTGTTTATTAGCGTAATAATCATTTAATTATATTTATTTTTAATATCATTATTAATTTTTAATTGTTTTATTAATAATTTATTTTTCGGAATTATCGAAATAACATTAAGTTATATATAGACTTTTCGTAATAAGCTCTATAACCGTAACGCTTTCGTATTATTAAAGCTTGGAAATAATATGTTAACTTTTTTATATCTTTTAATTAAAATGAAATTATTGCTAACGTATATTCCGTTACCTTATATAATTAGTGTAAAACTTCGGAATTTATTAATTCGGTTAAAAAGATATATTATAACACTTAAATTTAAAATACATTTTCTAAAGAGTAAGGCGAAGTATTTATAATATTACGTTAATTAATAATTAAAGAATACGTTGGAATTCGTTTTTCTTGTTTTAAAAATCTTTTTATTTTTATATAATTAATTTATTCATAGTGTTTAATAAACTATTAAATCTTTTTCGTTCAAAATTAATTAAAATGGATATAGTTTTTAATTAATATTTGTATTATTTTATTAGTTTTAGTTTTTATTAAAGCTTTGTTATAGAATTCGTAAAAGTATTAAAATAACTTTTATCTATTACTTAAATACACTTTATAACAGTTATTATAATCCTTTAATTCGTAATCCGTTTATTTCCTTACGTTTTAATGTAAATACGAAATATTTCACTTACTTTATTTTCAGCCTAGTTTTAAGATTTTACCTTTTAATTAAATATTATTCGACTTAACCTTTTTTAATTCAAATTATTTCCATTAGAATTATTCGTAAAAGTCTTATAAGACGTTACAGATATTCCTTGACGTTTTCTAATTTAATTTATTATTAAATTATAACCTAAGAATTTAAAAAGTTAATAATTATTTTTTAATAATTAATCACATCGTTTTTAATTGTAACATTTTTAATTATTTAAAACTAATTCTTTGAATATTTATAATTAAAATAATTATTATATATAAATGCTTAATCTATACGGTCGTCGTTTTCGGAATACCGTATTATTATTTTTAAATTATAACTTTTTATTATTTCCCGATTTATTCGTGACGTATTATTATTAATTTTAAAGTTTATTGTTATCCGGTTCCGGTATTTTCGTTAAATATTAATTGAAAGCTTATTATCGTGTGCCTTACTAGATTCGGTTAACATAACGTATTATCTCCGTATATTCTCTTTTTTTAAAGTTAGTTTTTTAATTATTAAAAGTATTAATTTTCAAACTTAATTTATAAAGCGATTTATGCTTTTACGAGAAATATCGTACTTTTTATTTATATAAATATATGTTATAAAGCTTTAATTATGAGATTACAGATTTTCAGTTATTATTTTAAAGGTATTTATTAAGTAATTTATTTATCAACTTTTTTAAGTTATAGAATTTCTTCGGAAAATAAATTAATTGTTTACGTTATTATTTATCGACATCGTTTTTTAATAGGTAATTATTTTAGATTTTATAAGTTTCATACGTTATTTAAGTAATTAGGTAAGATCGATATAATCTTTAATATTCTCTCCTTAAAAAAGACGTAACCGTATAGAAAGAATTGAATAAAATGATAAATTGTTACCTTAATTCCTAGACTTCACTAAACCTATCCTTTTTGCATGCATCTTACTTTAAGGCGACTTTAGACTGCCTTATCCCGTTCCTACTTATATCGACTTTTGTCCGAATTCTGGAAGTTTTTCGTAATTTAAAAAAGCTGGGCAAATTATCGTTCGTAATTTTCCAGCTTATATTATTTTAAAAACTGAACCTTAAAATTCTTTTTAAAAAAAAAGACTATTATTAATTTTTTAATTTTATTAAATCTTCTTAATAATTCCCATATTTTCGGCTATAACCTTTTAAAAAAATCGATTATCCTTATTTTCGTAGAATAAATCGTATTTAAAAATTAAAGATTAAAATCGATTCTTTTTTCAAAAACGTTTTAAAGCTATAATAATGTTGATAATTTTAATTGGTTCCGTAATTTTAGAAAAATTATATATTAAAAATCGAATAATTGTATAAAAGTCTCCATATTTTAGAATATTAATATGGTATATGTAAAATTACGTAATATAATATTTTAATTGATAAATAATTCGAAACATACTTTAGAAAATTAAATTATAAAATTTATAAAAGTTTCGAAAACCTTTTATATATAATTAAAGTTTATTTTTAAAGTTTATTTTTAAGGTTTATCTTTATAATTTATTTTCAAGGTTTACCGCGTAAAGCTTAATATCTTTTAAGTTATATTATTTACCTTAAAGAACATTACCGAACTGTAAAGCCAACGGGTATTAAGTTTATTAAAGTCGAAGCTTATTAGCAACCACGCATAAAAGCCTCCCAAGTCAACATCAGTCGAGAAATTGCGTGCTTACGGGGGCCCAGCAGTCGGCGTCATAGTAAGGCTCTATAGGACTGAGGTATATAATCTACCCTAACCGTGAAAACTATTAATTAATTATCGTATTCGAAGATATTAAGTATAATACCTATCGTAAAAATTATATCGTGGAATAGTTTTCTGCGTATGTGGCTGAGCCTGAAAAATAAGGCTTTAACCTATATCAACCATGCATAATCTTAAATATTAAAACCGCGTATTTTAAATTAAAATTCGCCTTTAAAACGGTTCCAGTTTTCAAGTGCCTCATAAATAACAGATGATATCGACGATACGATTATTATTATTATTATTAAAATATATAGCCAATTGCTACTAATATATAGCTTATATCGTCTTAATCACAGCTGATTAATTGATATATATGCTTTTTAAGCGAATAAGACTCTTAATTATTAGATATAAAAGATATTAGTTGTGTTGTTCTATTAGGTCAGTGGCTGTCAGCTAGCTGGGGGGTGCGTAGCGCACTCCATATACGGAAAGGTCATCTACTGATCGGCCTATATGTGTTCCGGAGCTAAGCTACTTAAAGTTGTATGAGTGCAACAGCACCTGCAACTAACCTAATACAACAATATAATTGATATCCCTTATATCTAACAATTAAAAGATTTATTCGCTTAATTCGTATATATATCAACTGATTAGCTATTACTCAGATGATATAAACTATATATTAATAACAATTATTTATATATTTCAAGTAATAATAATGGCGACCGCATAATCGACGTCCTTAATCATCTACAAAAGACCTAAGGGCTAGGATCGATTTAAAAGCGAATTTTAATTTAAAGCACGCATTTTTAATATTTGGGATTATATCGATCTTCATTAGCTACCTGAATAACCTATTAAACCTACGAAACTTAAAATAGCCTTATATCCAAAGAAACTATTTCGTTAGATAACGACGTAAGCAACCAGTTTATCTACCGAAAGAACTATATAAATCGAAAAGGTCGATCAAACGGGCTATCCGATAACCACCTTTAAAATGACTACCGAAAGCCGACAAGCCTATAATCAGGACTTTACCGAATATACCTATATAGATAAAAAGTACGATACTTTTCGCAAACGTGTAAATAACTTTACGAATTAGGTCCTAGAATCGGTATCTTTAACGATTAAAAAGACGAACTTTTTTTTAAAAAAGAATTTACGGAAGTAATATGTTACATTAGCAGAATTTGGCAAGGTATACGACGACAAGCTTTTAATTATTACCTAACAAAAATACCGCGATAGATTAAAGCAAGCTATGAAGTTAGCAAAAAGGTTAAACGAATAAATCGGAATATGGCAAAAGGTTATGGCCTAAGGGTAATAATACGGAATCCCGGAAACGAAAACGACGATTATATAAGTTAACGATTTATATACAATAATAGTTCTAATTATGGAAACCTGGATAATTACTCTCCAGATGGTAAGGAAGACCGAGATAAAAAACGGCACGATCAACTACCAAAAGGTAACTGCTAACCTCCTAGATTATTAAGCTATGACCTATCCACCAACTATATTAAAAAACGTTAAAGTAACGTTTTCGACGTTTTATAGAGCTCTGACGGAACCATCTGATCCGGACGATCCTAATCAGGAAGAAAATAAACTTACTAACCGTCAGCCGAGAGGTAAAGGCTTAGGACGGGGCCCAAAACGAGGTAATCGAAATGGCTTTTACTCGGATCGAACCGCTAGCAAACGAAAACGTTACGAATTAAATAATTAGGGCATCCATTATCAAGCATGTTATAGTACCATATATAAATGACCCTAATACTATTACGCGTTCCCTAAACCAAACCCTAGCAAATTTTAGGTTTATAAAAATAATGGCATTATTAGTTAAAAATTAAACTACCTTTTATTAATCTTTAAAGGGAAAGATTAACCGTTTATTAAAAATTATGGAAAATATAATTATAAAAATAAATTAACTTTTGAAAGAAATCCTGGCCTGCTTTTTAATTACTAATTAATGTAACGTTATAAACGCTTTGTTTTACTTATTAAAAAATTTATCCATTTTGAATTTAAGATTTACGATATATATCTTTAACTTAATTAACAAGTTTCTAAACTATAAGATAACGATTTAAGGTAACAAAATATACGTAAGGAACAGCTTCGTCCCGATGAAAGGTTACGGGAAAATAAACATATTACTTTAAAGCCTTAAAAGCTAAAAAGCGTTACATTTATACGACGTAACTTATTACGAGGATTTTATATATAACTTAATATTTTTCCAGCAGTTTCGAAAAAAAAAAGGTATTAATAACATAATTAAAAGATTAACAATTTTATTCGAAATAAATATAATTAAGTAATTATTCCGTTAATAAATAAATTTAATTAATTCGTTATTAAAAATATTAACGTGATAATATTTTATGTAACCTTAGCTACTTATAAACGAAATATTAACTTATGGACGAAATAATTACCTAACTATATGTTACGAAACAGGAAAGGACTCTCAGGCCAGAAATGAGACTCTAGGAGAGTGGTCCCAACGGGTAAACCTCGGCCCCACTAAATGGTCTCTGTCGTATAACAGAGACCATCCAGAGACTCTTAAGGGACCACACAGAAAGGCTCCAAAGACCTTAAGGAAACGAGAAGGATATATATAAACCAAATTCCTATATAGATAATACCTACTTAGTTTTCACTTTTTAGCTATCAATCTAAGCTTTCGACTAAAGGCAACTGTACCGTTCTTTAATTAAGGGAAAAGTCTTTAAATTTTTTTAACGAACAAAACCCTTAGTAAATTATTTTTCGCCCTATTGTTACCTGCAAATCAAAACCCCATTTCGGATATTACTTATACTTCCAGGTGGATGTATAACAGGTTCGTTACATTTTGATAACTTCTTAATTAATAGCCGACGGATGATTTTAAACCTAGTTGGGTATAAGCTTTTTTAAACTTAATAAAAACGATATTATAGAACGATATTTAAAAGACAAATAATATACCCGATTCCCGTTATAAGCTAGTAAGGGATTAATAACCAGATTAGATAATTTACCTTTTATCGAAGAAGTTCTTTAATTAATTAATAATATTATACCTTTTATAACCCGTAATAAAAAAGAACCTTTTTTTTCCCAGACCTAACGTCCAACCCTGGCTTCAACGGAAATTATTAAGGTCTAGGAAAACTCGGAAGAAACAGTAGAATTAGAGGTTTAGGAACCTTAAGGCTAAAAGGGAAAGGAGAAAAGATTTTCCCTTAAGGAAAAAATGGAAATCTTCTTACGTAAAATCCAGGCCCTGGAAAGAAACAGAAAAAAAAAGCCCCAACCCCCCAGAAAAAGAATAACTTAACTTACCCGAGGAATAAAGAAAAGAACCTTACTACCCTTATTATTCGGCTTTAATCGGTACCGTAAAGCTATTATCTTACCTTCCAGTTATTATGGAATGCCAGAAATTAAGGGCTATAAGTTAATTACCCTAAAGCCTTACGTTGGAACGATAAATATAAAAGGTTTTTTCGTTTAAGCCAGAACTTACCTTAAACTTTATTAGAGTTTCTTAATAAAGGATTATTAAAAAATGATGGCCATTTTTTAGCTACTTACTGGACGAATCTTTTTATTGTTCGAGCTTATCATAAAGGATTACTTAGAGAAATATTTTAAGGAAATTTTAAATATTATTAATTACATTTTTAACGATTACCGATATTTCGAAAACCGAATATAAATGATATTTAGTAATTTAAATATGTAATAATACGTAATAAAATAATTATACCGTCTTTATTAAACCAAGTTAATTGTAAAATATATGACAGAATTTAACCGTTTAACCGCAATTTTTAATTTATTCGAAAACGCGTTATTTTATCCTTTTTATAACGGCTTAAAACCTTAAGTTAAGGATAAGATATATATGGTACTTAAAATAAGATCCTTTAAGGAATATACCGATAAAGTAATTATTGCTAATCGACGTACTTTTAACCGGTACTTCGAGAAAAAAGGAATTAATAAACGAAATAACGATAAAAGCTTTAATAGCTAAATTAAAAAAGATAAGGGCAAACCTTAAAAAAAGTAAGTATTATTTCGAAAAACTTAGGAAAGATAAGTCCGATATAAAATGTTTTAATTATGGTAAAAAGAGATATTTTAAAAGCGAATGCCGCTTTCCCGCTAAAAGGAATTCCAAAAAAGGAAAAATTCCTTAATCCCAGAAAAAAGTTAAAGCGGTTAAATAAGAAACTGACAGTAAGATAAAAAAGGAAAAAGATAAAGTTAGCTTGATTTTTTTTTAGTTAGAATTTATTATTATTATTACCATTTAAATCCAGAATGATATCTTAAAGTACGAAGATTACCTTATTTTCCAGGATTTTAAGGCTAGGGTTTATAAGTATTACCCCGGATAAATAACCTTTAAGATAGCTTTAAAGTTAAGATGCTTTTGTTATTTTAATATATCTTGATATAAGATATATAATGAAAATGGTTAGTTCCGACCTGATGTTAATAATTACGGATAATTATCCCCGGAACTTTACGAGCTTTCGGAATATACGGTATATACCAAATCCAGAAAAAACGAGCATAAGTTATTGCAATTTATTGCTTGTTACCTCGAAGATTGTCTTATTTATTTTAAAGTTAAAAAAGATATTAATTTTTGGCCCGGATAAAACGAAAAGATATTTATTAAACCAGATAACGAATATAGGTACACAGAAATTTCCCGGTAGTCAAAATATCCTAAATTTTGTTACTTATATCCCGAATCAAAACAAACTCAAAAAGCTATATCGTAAGGATATTTATATTATTCCCCAATATTTTATATTTTATACGAACTCCTAAATAAGGGAATACCTTCTTTAAAAGTTTATATTTTTAATTATATAATTCGAAAAATACAGAATTAAGGATCGAACCCGAGAGAAATAATCACTTCCGAATACAAGTATAGCAAGAAAACATAGTTTAAATGCAAAAACGATTAATGTATTAAATACGTTATTCGAAAGGCGCGCGAATGGAAACTTTCTTAGGCTGGATATTATCACAAATTAAAAAACGTTAAAGGCCCTTAAAAATAAGGTATCGAAAAGCCCCAACTTATAAGACTTTATGTAAAGCAGTAAAAGGATTACGCAGCTAGATCGAAATTCTATTTTAATACAAAAATGGTATATTTAAAACTATAATCGATTTAAAGGCCGAAAGTAATTTTATTTTTCCTATAACTGCAAAAAAAACATTAAGTTCTTTAAAGATATAAATTAAAATGTTATAAGTTACGTATAATAAACGGAAGCCTATTTAAGTACAAGAACGAACGAATTTTATAAAAAACGAAAAAATTCTCTATCTGGATTTAAAGATAGCAAAAACGAATTTCGTTGGATATTACCGACATTTCCGGACATGACATCATTTTGGGAATGCCGTAACTCAAAACCAGCAATCCATATATTAACTGGAAATAACAAATACGTTCCTGGGAAGATAATAAAAAACTATCCGAAAAGGACGAACAGGAAATTTGCTATATTATTAAAAAGGTATAGGTATTAGATTAAACCGGAACGGTATTACCTAAATATCGAGGATTTAAAAAATTATTTAAGGATAAAAAAAACCACGAATTGCTATTATATAGTTAATGGGATTACCGAATACCTATTAAAAAGGGATACCATCTTAAACTTTATAAGGTTTACCATATAAACCTTAAAAAGTTAAAAGCTTTATAAAAGACCATTTAATTCGATTTAAAAAAAGATATATTCGACCCTTTGATTTTCCTGCTAGATATCCCGTCCTTATGGTGCCAAAAACTAAAGACGGAAAGTAAAGGATTAACGAAAATAAAGACTTAATTTTTAAAAAAGTTATCGATTATAAATAACTAAACGATATTACGATTAAAAATGGATACTTTTTAACTTTTATAAATATTTTAAAAGAAAACGTTAATAAAGTTAAATGGTTTATTGTACTTAATTTTCGAAATAGTTATTACCGTAGTAAAATGGCTAAAAAGGAAACGTAAAAAACGGCATTTAAAATAATATACGGCCTTTACGAATACCGAATAATGCTTATAAGATTTATTAATACTTCAGCCAGTTTTTAACGCCTGGTTATAACCATTTTACGAAAGTATTTAAATAAGTTTATATTCGTTTACCTTGACGATATTCTCATTTATTTCGAAATTTTAAAGAAGCATAAATAATATATGGCTTAAGTATTTTAAACTTTGGATAAGGCAAATATCCGAGTTAACCTAGCTAAAAGCGTATGGCACATACAAAAGCTAAACTTTCTTGGATATATATTTACCCCCGACCAGATTCAGATTTAACGCTTTAAGATGGAAGCAGTTAAGGACTGGCCTATTTTTAATAAGGTGACCGTTACCGATATCCGGCAGATTTTAGGATTTACGGATTACGTACGAAGCCTAATTAAGGAATACGGAGATATAGTTAAACTATTAACGAAACTAATTACTAAAAAGTATGTTAGTAAGGAATTTAAGCTTTTAGAAAATGCAAAAAAAAACGTTTCATATTTTAAAAGACGTAATTATTAATGGACCTATAATGAAATTACCTAACGTAAACAAAAAAAAAAGCACCTAAAAACGGATGTTTTGGATTACGTATTAAGTGCCGTCCTGGAATAATTAAAGGATAACGACAAATAGTAACTAATGGCTTATTATTCGAAGGTATTCCGAAATGTAAAATTTAGATACCCGATTTATAATAAGGAACTATTAGTAATTATTAACGTCTTAAAAAAGTAAAAGCCTTTTTTAACAGAACTAAAAAAACTTTTCGATATTTATTTTAATTACAAAAACCTTATCCGATTTATAAAAGTATAAAAACTAAATAAACCATATAAAACTTACATAATCTTTTTATCAAGATTTAACTTTAAGATATATTATATCAAGAAAAAGGAAACCATTTAGGCGGATATCTTTAGTCGTAAAGGCGAGTATGATCCCATGGTTCTTAAACGATATATGCAAATGCTATAATATAATAAAGATGGTATTATATAGTTATGTAAAATCTTAAAGAAATTAACCCCTAAATTCTTAATACGATTTCGAAATTCTTACGACATAAATAAAAAAAAAGATTTAACAGTTAAAAGGATAGTTAAAAAGCTAGCTATTATATCATGGCAAAATTTATATTCCTAGGAACTAACAGGAATAATTCGTAAAAGAATTCTACGAAAACCTACTGTATGAACATTAAGGAATCTTCAAAACCACCCGACGATTACAGGAAAAGTACGACTTCTTAAAACTACGCTGAATAGTTAAAAAGGTTATCAAAAATTGCAACATTTGCAACAAGGTTAAAATAGTACGCTATAAGCCTTATAGGCTGTTACAACCTACCAACATTCCTGATAAAACATGGAACACCATAGCTTGGGATTTCATTATTAACCTTCCTCCATTTAAAGACCTAATTATTAAAGTCGAATACGACGGAGTTTAGGTGGTCGTTGATAGACTTACCAAGTATGGGTATTTCCTACCCTTTAAAGGAACTATAACGGCAAAGTAACTAGCTTATGCATTCGTCCGATATTACTTCGATAAATACGGAATACCAAAAAAGATCATTTTTAATCGAAACAAACTTTTTATATCCAAATTTAATATTAGCTTTTTTAAACAGATAAATGCTAAACTTAAGTTTTTTACAGCTTATTACCCTTAAACAAATGGTTAAACGGAACGATTAAATCAAACCTTAAAATAATACCTTCGAAGTTATATTAACTACTAATAAGATAATTAGGTAAAACTATTACCATTGGCATAAGTAACCTATAATACGTTTATTAATAAAGATATAGGCATCTTCCCCATATAGCTATTGAATTGGGACGGGGCTTATCGAAGCTGGTGTATGCAAGACATCTTGACTGGTTGCTTAAGAAAAGGAATTGTCGGGCGTGCCTTGGTTCTCTAGAAGACTACATACAAAAGTTGCCAGGTCAGAACTTTATAGACCGTGGCCGACCCACTGGATGTCGCTCCATTGGAGCCCACCGGCGAAATGAATAGAAGCAGCTAGAAGCAGATCTGCAGCTACGCTGCAGAGCTACAGCTGCACCCATACTGCACCCTACACCACTTCACTATGTACGGACATAAGGTAATAACCCGATAACTAAAATAACCGACATATAAAACTTTTGTAATTATTACCATAGCTCCCCGAACAGAAATAATGGTAACGGAAATCAAGATAATATAATTCCGTTTACGAACCGAATTACGTTTTCTTTAGCAAAAAATAGCCGAATACTATAATAAGAAAAGAATTAAAAGATCAATTTTAGCGAAAGAAAATAAGGTTTATTTATTACGCCAAAAATAAAACGTAATTTCCAATATCTTATAAATTAAGATTAAAAGGCCCAATAATAAACTTAATTTCAAAAAACTTAAATTGTTTAAAATTAATAAAGTTATTTCTAAAACTAATTATCGATTATTATTACCTAAAATAATAAAGATATACCTTGTTTTCCATATTTCCTTACTTAAACCAGCACCTAAAAACGCCCCGTTAAAAACAAGCTTAAAAGTCGAAAAAAAAGATAATAAGTACGAAATCGAAAAAATACTAGATTCCAGAATAATTAAAAACAAAATCCAGTACCTAATTAAATAAAAAGGTTACTTACACGAAAAGAACATTTGGGAATTACTTAATTATTTAACGAATACGATGAATCTGGTTAAAACGTTCCACCGGCAGAATCCTGACCGACCGTCTTTAGCGCAGCCAAGATCGCAGGCGACAAAGGTCCCTCGCTTAAGTCCAAACTTGCGACGTTCCAGTCGAAAGAACTAATATCCGAAATTAATTACGCCTATTCCTACCGCAAACGTTTTTTTTTTTTTCTTTTTGCCTTATTTAATTTTTCTTTTTCTTTTAATTCGTTAATAAAACGGAATCCCTGCCGAATTATTTTTACTCTGCGGCGTTAAAGAAAGTTCTGCTGTCGACTTAGCCGAATTAGCCTTGCCGTAACCTCGGATTACAACCGTTAAAGGTCCAGTAGCGTTTCTTTAGTTACCTTTTTTTCCTTATCAATCCGCGCCTTTTCCGATCGAATGCTTTGCAGCGATTCTAAGGAAATATTATTACCTTTATACGATACATTCCCTTCGTAATAATGTTAATATTTTTTTCTTCCCTTAATTATTTTACATTTTAACCTTAAATTTTCGTAACGTTCGTACGGCATAACGAGATAACCAAAGTCGATAATGGAAGCCGTAAGTTCTTTCTTACTGTCGGTAAAAAACTTAAATCGTTTTCGTAAGGAACTTAATATGATGGCAAGTTAATTAAAACCGCAAAAATTAAGAACTAACTAAAGAGAGGGGAAACTAACCTATTTATCTTTAGGGATAACGATCTCGTAAAGAAGGAAATAATGTTACGAAACAGGAAAGGACTTTCAGGCCAGAAATGAGACTTTAAGAAAGTGGTCCCAACGGGTAAACCTCGGCCCTATTAAATGGTCTTTGTCGCATAACAGAGACCATCCAAAGACTCCTAAGGGACCACACAGAAAAGCTCCGGAGACTTTAAGGAGATGAGAAGGATATATATGAACCAAGTTCCTATATAGATAGCACCTACTTAATTTTCACTCCTTAGCTATCAATCTAAGTTTTCGACTAAAGGCAACTGCACCGTTCTTTAATTAAGGGAAAAGTCTTTAAATCTCTTTAACGAACAAACCCCTTAATAGATCATTCCTCGCCCTATTGTTACCTACAAATCAAGACCCCATTTCGGATATTGCTCATACCTCCAGGTGGATGTATAACAGGTTCGTTACACTATATTCCCATACGAAAGGAGTTCGATTAAAAGGTCCTATAATAATCGAATATTAAATATATGGTAAAATAAAGGCGAAAAAATAAATACGCCGCGAATTTCCGAAAAACGCATCATAATTAGGCCAAAAGATCGCCGTCGACTTTATTAATTTCGAAAAAAAAAACCCCTAAAAAATATAAATACGTTATATTCGTTACCGATAAATATTTAGACTTTATTTAGAATACCTACTTAAAAAACCGAAACTAAGATATATTAATTATAATGTTTTAACATCTTTTTAAACTTTTAAAAATTTAAAATAAGGTTTTTTTATAAGTAATCGAATACGATAACGAAATCTTAAAAAATTACCAATTTCGAGATATGCTTTAATTACCTCCTTTTAATATTAAACTTAAACTTTTAATACCATATACCTAAGTTTAAAACGGGGGTGCAAAACGTTTAAAAGGTATAATTAAGAAGAAAATAATTACGATACGAAATGGCGTTAAGTTATTTATGTTTTTTATCGTATATATTTTTAAAGCGGTAATATATTTATATAACCGTCCCCTTAAATACGTTCTTTTTTAGCAAACTTTATATAAGGTTTATTATATTTACTTAACGTATAAAAATGACGTTGTAATACTTAATTAAAAGCTTTAACAGGTTTACCTTCGAGCTTATAGCTATATGACCTACGTTATAACGATTACCGCCATAAAAAAGAACAGAAATTTTAAAAGTTAAATCTTAAGGTATAAATTAGCTTTTTTGTTAGTTATCGATTTATGAATATTTAAGAAATCTGGAACTTATTAATTAATGAGGTTATTATTATTCGAAACGTTTAATTTAACGAAAACGCTTTTTTTTTCCCGGTAATATTAAACACCTTAAGGATAATTTACTTTACGTTATTAAAAACGAGTTATAAAACTTACTCCGATAAGTTAGCATATTTAATTAAGCTTATAATTACCTAATATATATATAAAAAGAAAATAAAAACTTAAGCGGAATAATTTAATTACCGGCTGGATAAAAAGGTTAGCTTTAAAATAATATTAACGTTTAAGAAGACGTACGGAATAAAAAAAAAAGTAAGTTTGCTTATAAAAAATTAATTACCCTTATATAACCGTTATGTTCGAATTATTTCCGTCCCTTAAATTATTACCGTTACCAGCGTTTACCTTAATAATTATTACGATTATTACGCCGGCGGAAAAAATAAAGGTAACCTTAAGCTTTTATTACGTTATTTAACCTAAAATAATAATAAAAAGCGAAAGTATTTTACGGGTTATAAATATAAATTTCCTATACGTTCAGTAATATAAAGATATTATCAAAATTAATTATAAAATATAAAAAGCCGTATTTAATATAGGACAAATAACTTATTTTATAAATCCGGGTAAGAACGGCCGATAAACTGCGGAAATTTAAGGAAAATAAAAATCCGAAATATACGTTACCTTGATCGGAAAAGTTTTAATTTATTAAAATAAAAAACGTTACTTAAATTACGAAACCGAGTATATAGGCAGAATTTACCGTCACCGCCATAAGATTATAAAAAGCTAAATATATATTCGTTAGGGAAAATATTCCGTAAAACTAAATTAGCTTACTTATAAAATTATAAGGAAATAGAATTTTAAGAAATTATTAATTAATCCTTAACTAAAAGGAAATAAATCCTAAGATATATATAAGTATACGTATATAAATTCGATAACCATAATTAACTTTAAAAATATAAGGCCCGTTTTATTATATAAAGTAATTAATAACTTAAAGATGCTTATAAAAATATATACGTATTTACTTTAATTAAAAGGTTATTTTAAATTTTAATTCTTATTATTATTAAATTTAATTTAATATTTAAATAATATAACGTTATAAATACCTTTATTAACGTAAACGGATTTTACGAAATATGTATAAAAGTGTCCTTAAGATATTTATAACGTAATAAAATATTTTTAATTAAGAAAGTATTATATAAATTTAAAAAGAAAAGTTTTAATAAAAAGATTTTATTAAAATACTTCAAGATTTAAAATTTAACTCGGTTTTTTATAAATTATATTATTTCCTTAATTAAAAGATGTTTTTATTTTTTTACGTCGACGATATAATCGTTACGTATAATAAAAAGTATTAAAAACTTATTAATTAATTAATTTAATAAATATAAAAATGATATACTTTTATAAATAATAAAGATTTATAATAATTTTTAAAATCGAAATAATTAAAAACAAATTTAGTAAAAAAAATTAATTATTTTAATTTAATTTTTAAAAAAAGTTTAAATATTTTTTAAAAATATTAATAATAAACGTTAAATTATTACTAAATTTTAATTTAAGTTATTTAAGCTTAATTAATAAATATTAAAAAAATTAGTTTTATTTTATATATTATAATTAATACGTAATTTAATTAAAATCTTAATAACGTATATTATAACGTTATTAATAAAATTATATTATACTTAATTAGTATTAAAACGTTAATGTTATAATTTAGTAATAAAAATTCGATAAATACTTAAAATAACGTTTTTTACCGGATAATTTAATTAATTAAAAAAGTTTTTAAATTTACGTTATAAAGTATTAAAAAAATTAATAAAATAATAAATAAATAAGTAAAATATAATAATTATTTTTATAATTAAAATGGAATTGTTATTTTTTACGTAAATTATTAAAAAAACTTTTATTTATTTTTTAATTAAATAAAAAATTAAAATTTAATTTAAATATAAACCATTAAATATATAATACGATAATTAATAAACGATATAATTAATTAACGCCGATATCGTCTTTTTATAAATAAAGTTACGGTATATAAATATATATAATTATTAATTCCGAAAAGTAATAAAAAAGTATTTAATTAAAATAAATTATATATTTACGAATAATATATTAATTAATATATTAATTAAAACCTTATTACGAAAAGTTTTTAAGTATTTTAAAAAGTAACTAAAATTAATAAATATTATAAAGACCTTAAATTAACGGAAAAAAGCTTTAAGAGTTATTTTAAATAAGGAATTAATTAATTAAAATGATTTAATCGCCGGAAGAAAGATAAAATGGACAGCTGTAGCTTTAGGGAATGATAAAGTGCGGTAATTAACGCCGTGAATACTTTAAGGCGTCAAGGGGGTGTGTCAGCTAGCTGGGGGGTGCGTAGCGCACCCCATATACGGAAAGGTCACCTACTGATCGGCCCATATGTGTTCCGGAGCTAAGCTACTTAAAGTTGTATAAGTGCAACAGCACCTGCAACTGACCTAATACAACAACATAACTGATGTCCCTTATATCTAACAGAACGAGCCAGGGAGGCCTGAGCTAGTTGAGATAATGGACGAGTAAATACCCGTTCGCGTTCAGGCAAAGCCTCGCCTCAGGGTTGAGCTTTTAACGGTTTAATGCATAACCCCGTGAGAGGCAATGAATGCCTGAACTTCCATCGTCAAATTCCGTGGGCTTGAAAGGGCATAACTAAGACTAATCCTTCTGTACGGACGTAATCAACGACCACGAAATGAATTAAATTTCGGATCTCAGAATGATTCCAGCGACCGAGTTCACAAGATAACCAATATCTCTTAAATGCGTCTGTAGAGAGCGCCGTTGCGTCTTACAATGCCGAGCCCTTCCAAAAAGCGGAAGCTAAACAACGGCTCCAAATCTGCTGCCCTGCCCCCGCGGAGCTTGGAGTATTTCTTCGCTAGACAGAAACAACGTGGCGCAAATGCGAGTGCATCATCTCCCAGCGGCCCGACTAAGGGCGTTGCGGCCGCTGACTCAAACCCGGCTCGGGAATTGACAGACGAGGAGCTGGCTCGGAAGCTCCAGGCGGAGTGGGACCAGGAGGCCACAGATGCTACGAATCAAGAAGACGCCGGCTCAGCTTCATATGATCTCAGAACGCCATCTGCGGCATCACCGCCCAGCCCTCTAGTTTCCCAGGAAACGAGGGGTGGAATTAAAGGCTCAACAACACCTTCGCGGACTGCAACGCCTGCAAAAACTGAGACTAAAGGAAAAGGAACACTGTCCTTGCAGTCCGTGGCGGCGTCCGTGGACACGGTTACGGAGTCTATCCCCTTCGATGAGAGTCCACTGACTTTTGATCCTGGCAAATACATACCGCAACTGAAGGATAATTGGGCAAGTGAGGGTGGTCATGCGACTTACTCGCTCCTGACGCGCTGTTTCGTACTAGTGAATGGCACGACGAGCCGTATCAAGATAGTCGATACCCTAGTTAACTGCCTCCGGGTACTCATCGAAGGAGACCCAGATAGTCTACTGCCTGCCGTCAGACACATGCATCCGCCAGCAACTTCTGAGACATTTCACTAATTAGCTGCAGGTATGGCTATCTACAAACTCGATCTCGCCCCCGTACATCTCGCTGGAACTAGGACTGGGGGGCTCGGCGATATCCAAGGCGCTAAAGCAGGCCTGTGGGCTCGACAACCGCTCACTCAAGGCGATCTACGACAAGCACGGCGATGCGGGCGACGTCGCCTTCGAGGCCAAGAAGAAGCAGAGCTTCACGCTGCGGAAGCCCAAGCCCCTGACCATCCGGGGTGTCTACCAGTCGCTTGTGAAGATCGCCAACAGTCAGGGCCACGGCAGCGGCGAGGCCAAGCAGCGCATCGTCGACCGGCTCCTGCAGGACGCCCGCGGCGGTGAGGAGAGCCGCTACGTCGTGCGCACGCTGTGCCAGCACCTGCGGATCGGCGCCGTCAAGACAACCATGCTCATCGCGCTGTCACGCGCGTTCCTGCTCTCGCGGCCATCCGGCGGCGACGCCGACTTCCCTCTGAAGTCCCCCGAGGAGCTCCGGACCCTGAAAAAGGAGGAGCTGGCCGAGGTCTGGGCGCGCGCCGAGGAGGTGGTCAAGGCGTGCTTCGCGCGGCGGCCCAACTACGACGACCTAGTGCCCGCCATGCTCGAGATCGGCGTCTGCGAGGAGCTGCTGGTCCGCTGCGGCCTGACACTGCACATCCCACTGCGGCCGATGTTGGGGGGCATCACGCGGGACCTGTCAGAGATGCTGACGAAGCTGCAGGGCCGGGATTTCGCTTGCGAGTTCAAATACGACGGGCAGCGTGCGCAGGTGCACTGCGACGGTACGGGCACGGTGTCCATCTTCTCGCGGCACCTCGAGGTCATGACGGACAAATACCCGGACCTCGTGGAGCTGGTACCACGGATCCGCGGCGACGGCGTGCGCAGCTTCGTCATGGAGGGCGAGGTGGTGGCCGTGGACCGGGGCACGGGCGAGCTCCAGAGCTTCCAGACCCTCACGAACCGCGCGCGCAAAGACGTCGCCGTCGCCAGCATCACCGTCAACGTCTGCCTGTTCGCCTTCGACCTCATGTACCTTAACGGGCAGCCGCTGCTCGACCGCCCGTTCCGCGAGCGCAGGGAGCTGCTGCGGTCTCTGTTCGCCGAGATACCCCACCGCTTCACGTGGGTCCGCAGCCTCGACGCCACGTCTCAGGATGCGGAGGCCGTGCTCGACTTCTTCAAGCAGGCCACCAACGCGAAATGCGAGGGCATCATGGTCAAGATCCTCGATAACCTGCCCGACCTGCCCGCCCCGGCCGAGGTGCTCCAGGGAGAAGCAAAGCCCCCGGCGCCAGAAATCGAGAGCGGGGCGCTGATACTCCCGAAGCCGAAAGGCAAGGGCAAACCCAAGAAATCCAAGACCGAACCGGGCGGCGGCACGGCCAACAATAATGACAGCAGCAGCAATAACAAGAAGAAG
Source organism: Monosporascus ibericus (assembly GCA_004154915.1). Classification (NCBI taxonomy): domain Eukaryota; kingdom Fungi; phylum Ascomycota; class Sordariomycetes; order Xylariales; genus Monosporascus; species Monosporascus ibericus. The sequence goes on from QJNU01000219.1 coordinate 50,169, forward strand.
CCCTCGTCGCGCCGGAAACCGCTGCTGGCGACCTACGAGCCGGACAAGCGGCTCGACTCCTGGCTCAAGGTGAAGAAGGACTACAGCGCGTCGTTCGACACGCTGGACCTGGTGCCAGTGGCGGCGTGGCACGGGCAGGGCCGCAAGGCGCGGTGGTGGTCGCCGGTACTGCTGGCCGTGCGCAACGACGAGACGGGCGCCCTCGAGGCCGTCTGCAAGTGCATGTCCGGCTTCACCGACTCGTTCTACAAGGCCATGAGGCGCTTCTACGACGACGGGTCCGGGGACCCCGAACCACCCGAACCGGGCGGGGACGGGAAGAAGGGAGGCAATGGCGGCGACGACCACGGGTATGCTACTCTACACGACCGCAGCAGTAACGATAACGACGGCGACAACGACAAAGGGAATGACGTCGACCAGGAAGAGAGCGAGGGAGGTGAGAGCGACGGAGACGCCAGGAAATACCAGAACACGCGCGGCACGAAGCCCAGCTTCGTCGAGTACTCGGGCCCGGGGCCGGACGTGTGGTTCGAGCCGCGCGAGGTCTGGGAGGTGGCCTTCGCCGACATCACGTTGTCGCCGACGTACACGGCGGCCCTCGGGCTCGCGAGCGCCGACCGCGGCCTCAGCCTGCGGTTCCCGCGGTTCCTGCGCCGCAGGGACGACAAGGGAATCGAGGAGGCGAGCACCAGCGAGTTCCTCGCGGGACTGTGGCGCAAGCAGGAGGCCAAGGCGCCCGCTACAGTGCCGCCGGTGGAGGACGTCGGGGGAGATGTTGAGGAGGATGCTCTCAAGGAGGAAGGAGAGGGGGGAGGGGAAGAGGGTGGAAGGTGATAAAATTTCATTTGTCGTTTGGATGCCTCCTATTTGAATAAATCACAACCTGTTTATATGGGGATTTCACAACAGCGTCATCGTAGCCAGAGTAGCCAGACATCCCTTAAAGGCCTACGCCGGAAACTAGGTTGACGGTTCAGCCATGGCTACCTACGTAACCTATCTACTCCTTCCACGCCTTATACACTGTCCTGGCCCCGTACTTTTGGCCTTTCTTCACCAACACCTGGCTCTTCCACTTCTCCTCGTTGGCGGCGTTGACGAAGCGGCTGGGCTCAACGCAGAAGGCGCTGCGCGGGCCGCGGGCGGGCGCGCCTTCAACGGCCGGTACGTCGATGAACTTGCCCGTGTAGAACTGGAAGGCGGGCTCCGTGCTCAACACCTCGAGGTGCACGCCGCTGGTCGGGTGGGCCGCCGAGACGAGCCTCCTGAGGGGCAGGCCCCGCGTGTCGATGGGCACGGCCGCCGGGTCCGCCGCCGGGTCCACGATGAAGCAGTGGTCGATGTCCGGTTCAGTCGCGCCCAAGGTGAAGGGCTTGTCGGTTGCCATTGTTGGGAAGGGCTCCGGGCCGCCCGTAGGGATCGCGCCGTCGTCGACGGGGAGGTAGTGCGAGGTGCAGAGCTGAACGTTGGTGCCCTCGATCGTGGGGCCGCCGGAGAGGTTGAAGTACCTGCGCGCGTGTGTATCGTCAGTCTCAGTCGCCGCACATTTGCTTTTCTTGGGTTCTTCAGAGGCGGCGTTAGACTAGACATACGAGTGGTTCGTCATGTTGACCACGGTCTCCTCGGCGCCGCCCACGAGCTCGGCCTCCCAATCCATGGCGAGGACCGTGACCTCCTTCCCGTCCTCGATGATCTTGCCCACCGTGTAGATAACCTTTGCCACCACCTCCCCGGGGAACCCCTCGTCTCCGTCCTCGCTGGTGAGCGTGAACTCGATGGTCTCGCCACCGCTGGCGAACGTCGGTAGACCCGGGACCTGGCGCACACCCACGGGCCGGGGTCCGTTCCATACGCGCTTGCCCCAGCCGACCTTACCGCCGTGCAGGGTGTTGGGTCCGTTGTTGGCCAGTAGTGAGTAGGATTTCCCGCCGTTGAGGGACACGAGCTTCGCGCCCGAAATGCGGTTCGCTACCCGTCCGATCGTCTCACCGAAGTAGGGGCTGTTGTGCGAGGCGTAGAGCTGCTGAGTCGGGAACCCTTGCACGATGTTTACGCCTCCAACCTTGAATGACTGGATTATGGCGCCCAGAGGCAAGAAGGATACTTCGTCAGCCATTTTCGCTTTGGGTTATGAGAACCTATGTATGCTAAGGTTGTTTGCGGAGAAAGATGATTGTATGAAATGAAGATCTAGGTCGGAGTACAGTTAGCATATAAGGAAATAAGGAAGAAAGATGCTGCTACGCAACGCTAATGCCTACAAGTAATCGTACAATCACCACCACACAGACTTCAGGCTATTTACTTATTATTAGTACATAAGTGGAAGCATCGTCCGTTAGGAAGGACGTCACAGGGAACGTGGGGCAGCGCGGGGTAACTTGGTCTTGTGAAGTGGGATGCGAGCTTCTAATTCCACCGAGCTGGAATGTAACTCGTCCTCTACTAGGGAGGCAGACATCGTCGGCTGCGAACTCTGACTGGAGCGACTATAAGTGACACAGGGACACGATGGTGCGCTGAATAACCCGGGGCGTATGCGAAGACCCCGTCCACTGTATCCCCTGAACTTGTCGTTCGTCTCTGCTCACCAGGAGTCGTGGCCTTTTTCTCAACGCCGACTAACAGTAGAGCGGGGTCAAAATAAGTCTGCAGTGAGCCCGAGAGCCGCAAGGGTCCCGGGGTCCTCCTCGATTCTGCATCTTTATTGTCGATGGAAGATCATGCACATATGGATAGGGTTAATATCCGCATGCATTGCCGGGGCCCCGGAGACCCTTGAACGTCCTGTATTGCCTGACCCGGATATGCGTTGGGTACCACCAGTGACCGGGAGTGGTGAGTTAGTCGTTACTTTTGATTTTCAGGAGCCCCCAATAGTTTGTAAGGTTAAAGGCTGCAGGTTGCCAAGGTTGCAGGTGCGTTTTGCCTGATATCTGGAAGATGCGGATTGCCCATTCCAACTGCTATCACCCAATCACAGTCTCCAAGAAACCATTGAACCCATCCAGGGAAAGCACGTGTCTCAGATAATATCTAAGCATTAGCTCCAGGGACCTTTGAACTTTTTTGGGCCCTGAATGGTATAATTTATAATGCTTTAACTCGAATTGTACATGTACCTCTGTTAGGCATCATCGACACAAGGCAGCCTATTCACTACCAGGAAGAACTATCCCCTACACCTTGTAACCAAGCCCGCCAACCTTAACGTAATACCCCCCCAATTGGACCCGGTCAACAGGATCCGTGGAGAAACGAATGTGGCCTATTCACAACCCTCGTGAATGGAAAATGAATCAGGGCTCTTACCATTGTTCAATTCCTATGCTTTCACCAATCAACTCATTCAATCATTCGTTCCGCCACGAATGTGTGTGCTAGCTTTCCCAGAGCTAAGACAGAATCTCTGGTTCATAACGAGCACCTACAGTATTCAACATCACCAGTTACTCCGCTAGTGTATTTCGTACCTGGCTTGTATCATATCTTCTACGAAACAGAGCTAGATTTTAATCCTTATTGTTGCTCGCCAACCAAAATCGCCCCGGAGGGACAGCCGTGAAGCAATGACGGAGCCCTTATCAACATCCTACCCGCCCCATCTCACACCCAAGAGGAAGCGGGACGACCTCATCGGCGAGCAATACATCTCAGCCTCGCCTTCTCGGAATCTTGTCCATCTGACTAAACCGATCTTCTCATTCCAACCCCCGTACTCGGCCGTGGCCAACAGCGTCCCTGAGGATGGAAATAGCAGCCCCGCATCCAGGGTGGTCCAGAAATTCAGGGATCTGGCCTTGGTGGAGGTAGAGGAGAAAAGGGAAAGTGGGGGTGGGGTAACGGCAGCTTCGGCAACCAGCATCAACAAAAACAATCACGGGCTCCACGGCATTCGGCGGCCCAATTTCTCGCCAGAACCATTCGTCTTCGACTTTAATGGAGCCAATAAAAGCAGCGAAACCACCGCCGGTGAAAATACCATGCATTTCTTGGGTGGAGGTATGCAGGTCGACGACGAGGATGATAATGCGACCAGAAAGCGCATTAGATGTCGCGAGGGGACCCCCTACCAGGATATGAAACCCGACATAAGTGCCGGTCCGAAAGGAGAGGACAGCGCCAATGCCGCAGGCCCTGTTCAGGTGGATGAGCACGGCCACCTCACATTCCAGACCGCTGCAGATCCGGCTCTCGTGAAGGTTTCCAAGAACGGAGGAAGCGGCCGTCTACACAAGTCCTACCCCTCCATCAATCGCCTGCAGGACTCCAAGTCGCGCAGCCGAAGGCGCGCAGGCACACCGCCCGTGTCTTCTTCGAGGGCCAAGGCGGCGTCTGATCCCAAAACCGCCGGAGACGAGCACGAGCCCGAGGTCGTCGACCCCGTCCGCGCCGCGCTCACCTGGCACGAGGACGAGATCACCGTCTACGACCCGGAGGACATGGACGACGACCGCAGGGGCATGGACGGTATCGGCTTCAGGCCCACCCCGGCCATCGCCTACCAGCGGGAGCAGATGCGGCGCCGGCAGCTCGCTGAGTACCGGCGGCGCGAGGAGAACGAGGCCCGGGCCAGGCGGAACCAGCGCCGGAGGGAGCAGCTCGGCGGCGGCGCCGAGTTCGAGCGTAAGCACTCGATTGTACGAGTGCGCTTCTCGGATGCTGAGCCGACCAGGGTCGTCACCATTTGATTTCTTTTCACGTCGCGAATCCACTTGGGTTTTTAACACCGCTCGAGTGCGATATATGGCTCGATCTTCAAGTCACAGATTTGGATTTTACACGGCATTACGGCGTTTCTGGGGCGGTGGTACTGCCCCTGATATGTACAAATGAGCAGGCAACGGCGTCCGGCGAGCATCAGGACCGAGTATCATAACTCTTATTGTCGCAATGGCGCACTTCTTGGTTTTAATACGCCGTATCCTGGAGGTCTTGGACTATCTACATAGCGTTTTCATCATCAGCCTTGGCCCCCGTTGCGAGGGCTTCCCCGGGAGGGAGGATTACCCGATATGACAGGCCGACAGGTATAGGTTTCTAATCTTGGTGGCATATTCTCTGGGGATTCCGATACCCGCATCTAATATAGTAGCTCACGTTCAGTAATTGCTTCTCTTACAGCTGTGGTCTGTATATGGCGGAACGAACCAGGTGGCGGTTAACTCATTTTGTACTTACAATCATGCAGGGGGGGACCGGAGTTGTTAACATGAAGCCCGAGGTTTAAATTCACCAGAAGGGTGCCTCCCCCATAAGTGGTTGATATCACTCTCCTGGAACGCCCAGGAGAACGCGAGGGATAATGAGGGAAAGTGCTACCCTATCTGCGTTGGACCAAATTTACACACATCTATCAAATCTAAACCCAAATTTTAAGTATAGTGAGACTAGGGGGTTGATTCTGGTCAATATGCCGACCAAACTGCGATGGAGCTTTCTCCTGAGAGCGTTCCTGACTCTAATCTCAAGAGCATCAATGCTGTCACGGCATGCCGGGTGTTCAAGACATCCGCAGAAACTGCATACGGCTTCATTCTGTTACTGAGGAACACTTTATTGGATTTATTATTGAGGCTTTCAAGATATATCCAGGTTGTGACAAGGCTAGTGTCGCTTACCATGCACTCCCCCTCCAACACACTTCAGAACCCCTGATTCGCTGCCTCAATTGGGGGAGAGAACCACTGCAATTTCTACCTGTCGAGCTTTAAAATTACTTTACCATGCCTTGGTTCTTATATTTTTACGTTACCCTCAGCTCGTATAGTATGTACAGCATATAGTACAGCTATCTAATAGATAGCAGCGCAGGAGGGCGCCGCGCCCCTGCCTTTATTCCCCCCTTTTTTGACAAAGTCGCGCGTCACCAGAACCTATACCAGCTCTTCTTCGCCGCGGCCTCCTCCGCGGCCTTCTTCTCGGCAGCCTCCCGCCGTAACCGCGCGGCCTCCTCCGCCTTTGCCTTCTTCTCGGTCTGCTTGCGGTCGATGACCTCGACCACGCGCGCCATCGCCGCCCGCTCCTGGTACCGCTGCGCCTGGCACACCTCGAACTGTATCACGCTGCCGAGGAGGAAGGCGCCGAAGGCCCAGTTGGCGGCTTTCGGTATCCGTGCTGTTGAACACAAGACTCGTCGTCAGCTCCAATTGCTCGCGTATTCCACGGGTCGAAACCCTGGGTTCTGAACTGTCCGCGGCGGGGGGCTCTAACCTCCGAATACGTATCTGCCCATCCCCACGACGGCGCCCGTTCCAATGCCCGTGAGGAAGCCCTGCCGCGCGCACGGTATCCTGTGTACGTTTAGGAAATCGTCGGCTTTTATCGACTGCAGGCCCTCTTTCAATGTCGGTTGAGCCGAGGAAGGGCTTTTTGTGACATCGTCTGGTTGACCGGCGGAGGTGGGCCGCCCCTCCTGGCCCTCGCGGCTCGAGCCGTGGAATATTTCGTACACCTGCGGCTTCTTAACGTGCTCAGGCGGCTCTGTGGCTCCCGGTGGAGGTCCGCGAACCCTCGGGGGTTCGTTAGCGTCTTGTGCCATCGCTAGGCGTTTCGCGGGCGTCGAGTTGTGCTTAGAATGCGACAAAGCTTCTAATACTTTGGTCGCTATAGGTAATTCGATATGTAAAAATCGAGCTTGGTGTAGGTACGACGCCGAGGGGCAGGGGAGGATATGATTTTACTGAAGCGACTAAGTATATAAGGGGATTATTGCGCTAAACAGTAACTGCTTAATTATGACAGGGATTAGGAAAGCGCGCCCAAGTCGCGTGTCGCGTCGTGTTAAAGTGGATTTTGACCGTGGTTCGCCCTTTCCATTTTGTATCAACCCGCTAACTCGGGAAGTAAAACCACTTTAACTTATTTACACGAGCAAGACCAATTTCACTTGGATTTACTTTAGAAGCTCTACTTTTGCCCGTTTTGGAAGATTGGATGTCGCCAATGCCGCCCAGAAATATTCATACCCAGGTTATTATCACCTCCAGCTCGTAACCGGACACTCCTCCCTCTCACACAGCTGGAGACGATCAAAGCCCCTCGGTTTAAGAGAAAAGGGGGAACAACGCGACGACCATGCCGAACACGAGCCTCCGCCGCCCACAGAAGGGCTACGTCCGCCGCGGAGGCAAGCAAGCCTACCACGGCGGCGGCAACCGTACCCGCACTTTCGCCGCCTCTACGACGCGCGCCGAGGGCACGTCGGCTGACGAGAGGGCCGAGCGTACGTTGCTCGCCCACCAGATCGACGAGGCCATGGGATTCGCGCGCTTCGAGTCGGGCCGCCGCAAGGAGGGCTGGCTCGTGAACGTGCAGCCCACGACCATCGGCCTGGGCCAGGGCGAGGACAGCAATGCGACCTCCTCGGGATCTGGGGGCCGCGCCGCCCTCGACTGCTACTTCATCGAGGATGACGGCCAGACCTTCAAGGCCACCGTCCAGTACGAGCCCTACTTCCTCGTCGCCGTGCGCAGGGGCCGTGAGGTTGAGGTCGAGGAGTGGTGCAAGCGCGTCCCCGGCGGCGGCGTCGTGCGCGCTGTCCGGAGGATCGAGAAGGACGACCTGAGCATGCCGAACCATCTGCTGGGATACCGGAGGAGCTTCCTCGAGCTGCGGTTCGCCAACGTCCAGGATCTGCTGGCGGCGAGGAGGGATATAATGCCCCTTGCGGAGAAGAACCGAAAGGCTATGGGCACGGTGGACGTTTATGCCGAGGTTGCGGCGTGAGTCCACCCCTTTCGCACAACTTGAAGATTGTGGGGGCTAGGAATAGGAAGGGAAAGCGGATTGACTGACACGTTTGACAGTGACCAAGCCGGTTTCGACCTCTTTGACGATTCACGAGATGATGACAGACGACTTAATACTTCCTTTGCCGATGCTAGCGACTACATTGTCGATATTAGAGAATACGATGTACCATACCACGTAAGAGTAATGATTGATATGAGTAAGTCCGCGTCATACGGCGTCCGTTACTGGCCGCCCTGGCTAACGTGCAAGCTAGACATTCGAGTAGGGAAATGGTATTTCGTTGAAGCAAAACACGGCGTAACCACTCTCACACTCAATGAGGAGCGCGATCTGCCGGCGGATCCGGTCGTCATGGCCTTCGATATAGAAACCACAAAACTCCCTCTGAAATTCCCGGACGCAGCGATCGATCAGATCATGATGATATCGTACATGATCGACGGCCAGGGTTTCCTCATCACAAACCGAGAGATCGTTTCGGAGGATATTGCAGATTTCGAATACACGCCGAAACCCGAGTACACCGGGCCTTTCATGATTTTCAACGAGCCCGACGAGAAGTCAGTGATCGAGAGATTCTTCTTGCATATCAAAGAGGCGAGGCCATCTGTCATCGCAACATACAACGGAGACTTCTTCGATTGGCCTTTCGTAGAAGCGAGAGCAAGCGTCAACGGTATCGATATGTACCGTGAGATCGGATGGAAGAAAGACGGTGAAGACATCTATAAGTGCACCTATGGTGTCCATATGGATTGTCTGGCCTGGGTGAACCGTGACTCCTACCTACCGCAGGGAAGTCGAGGTTTAAAGGCAGTCACCGTTGCTAAGCTGGGCTATGATCCGGACGAACTAGATCCCGAGCTTATGTTGCCCTATGCGAGTGAGAGGCCCCAAACGCTTGCAGAATACTCGGTATCCGATGCTGTCGCTACTTACTATTTGTACATGAAGTATATCCACCCCTTCATTTTCTCGCTGTGTATGATCTTGCCGCTGGGAGGCGATGATGTATTGCGGAAAGGAACGGGCACTCTTTGTGAGATGCTGCTGATGGTGCAAGCATATCAAAAGGGGATCGTGCTGCCGAACAAGCACAGTTCCCCCAAGGAGTCGTTCTGGGACGGCCATTTACTCGAGGCGGAGACGTATGTTGGAGGCCACGTCGAGAGTATTGAAGCAGGTGTCTTCCGCGCCGATATTCCTGTCAACTTTGCCGTGGATCCGACAGCTATTGATGAACTGCTCAACGATTTGGATTCAGCGCTAAAGTTCAGTATCACTGTCGAAGAGAAGAAGTCCATGGACGATATAGAAAACTACGAGGAGGTCAAAGAACAGATCGCTGCACGGTTGCGACAGCTCAAAGAAACGCCGAACCGAAGCGAGCGACCGCTCATCTACCACTTGGATGTTGCCTCCATGTATCCGAATATCATGACGACGAACAGACTGCAGCCCGACTCTATGATTCAGGAATCAGATTGTGCAGCTTGTGATTTTAATAGGCCGGGGAAGACTTGCGACAGGAGACTTCCATGGGCTTGGCGAGGCGAATACCTGCCGGCAAAGCGGGACGAGTACAACATGATCCGACATGCACTCGAGAACGAGAAGTTTCCTGGTAGATATGCTAATTCGCCGATGCGGACGTTCCAGGATCTCCCCGAAGATGAGCAAGCCAGCCTAGTAAGAAAGCGCCTGCAATTATATAGCCAAAAGGTGTACCACAAGATTCGGGATTCCACTACTATTGTTCGAGAGGCGATTATCTGTCAGCGAGAAAACCCATTCTACATCAACACGGTCAGGGACTTCCGAGACCGACGATATGACTACAAGGGTAAAGCGAAGGTATGGAAAGGGAAGACGGACACTCTGCGGTCTTCTGGCGCCCCCGGCGGTGAGGTCGATGCTGCGAAGAAAATGATCATCCTGTTCGACTCTCTTCAGCTTGCCCACAAGGTCATCCTGAACTCCTTCTACGGCTACGTCATGCGAAAAGGTTCAAGATGGTATTCCATGGAAATGGCCGGCGTGACCTGCTTGACGGGCGCTACCATCATCCAGCTAGCGAAAGAGCTTGTCGAACGACTCGGCCGCCCTCTTGAGTTGGATACTGACGGTATCTGGTGTATGCTACCGGCAACGTTTCCTGAAAATTTTGCCTTCAAGCTCAAGAACGGCAAGAAGATGGCCATCTCATACCCCTGCGTGATGTTGAACCACAAGGTACACGCCAAGTTTACGAATCACCAATACCAAACTCTGGTCGATCCCAAGACTCATAAGTACGAGACGCACAGCGACAACTCGATCTTCTTTGAGGTCGACGGGCCATACAAGGCGATGATCCTGCCGACGTCAAAAGAGGAGGATAAGAACTTGAAGAAGCGGTATGCCGTCTTCAACGATGACGGCAGCTTGGCCGAACTCAAGGGTTTCGAGGTGAAGCGCAGAGGAGAACTCAAGCTCATCAAGATCTTCCAGCAGCAGATATTCAAGTTCTTCCTGGAGGGTACGACGTTAGCTGAATGTTACAGCGCCGTAGCCAAGGTCGCGAATAGATGGCTGGATGTCTTGCATAACAAGGGTTCTACGCTCGCAGACGAGGAGCTCATCGATCTCATTTGCGAGAACAGGAGTATGTCGAAGACTCTTGAGGAGTACGGTAGCCAGAAGTCTACTTCCATCACTACCGCGAAGCGTCTAGCGGAGTTCTTGGGAGACCAGATGGTCAAGGACAAGGGTCTCAACTGCAAGTACATCATCTGTGCCAAACCGCGCAACGCTCCCGTTACGGAGCGTGCCGTTCCGGTAGCCATCTTCTCCGCCGAGCCGGAGACGAAGCGAAAGTTCTTGACCAAGTGGTTAAAGGAGGAGCCGTCCGATACTGACCCTCGAGCTCTGCTGGACTGGGACTACTACCTCGAACGTCTAGGTTCCGTTATCCAGAAGCTGATCACAATTCCAGCCGCGCTGCAGAAAGTGCGCAATCCAGTCCCGAGAGTGCCACACCCGGATTGGTTGCAGAGGAGGATCGACATCAAAGAAGACAAGATGAAACAGAAGAAACTTACCGATATTTTCACTAAAGGACCTTTGGAAGACATAACGAATCTTGCAGGCGCGAGAGTTGACGACCTTGAAGACTTCGGGACGAAGCTTTTGAAGCCAAAGAGCACCACCGCGGCGATCACGGCCTCACAGACGGCTCCGACAGCCACCAAGCGCAAATCCCCGGGGCCGGAAAAGGAGAACACGGACCCCTTCGCGGCATTACCGAAGGTTATGCCAAACCCGTCAGAGGACTACCCCGCCTGGCTTGAATACCAGAAGCAAAAATGGAAGATTCAGAAGCAAGCCAGAATCCGACGCCGCCATCTCTTTGGGGACCGCCGAGGTAATGTGGGAAGCAACATTCAACAGACCTTCCGCAACCAAGCAGAGACGACGTTTAGGAATACGTGGCAACTGCTTCAGCTTCGGGCAACAGACAACCCTGGAATAGTCACTGCGTTCGTCCTGATCGATAGCAAGGTTCATTCGCTCAAGATTAAGGTCCCGCGGCAGATATTCCTGAATCTAAAAGGCAAGGATCTGCCAGACATTGACGTCGAAGGGTGTATGGTCGAGCAGGTCAACCACACTCTGCCCAATGGCCATCCTTCGACCCATCTCTTCAAGATCACCGTCCCAGAAGATATCTACTTTGCCGAGGCGGACAAATTCTCACTGCTATTCAGCCATCCTAGTGTCGAGGGGGTGTATGAAAAGCAAGTTCCCTTAAATATTCGGGCAGTCCTACAGCTGGGTAGCCTTTGTACTATTGACGAAAACCAACAAGGCGTTCTCGGAAAGGGCCTCGAACAAGGATTCGATCTCAGCGGCTTGATGAGACCATTGAAGCCGAAGGCGTACCTCGACTCGAACCCCCTAGCTTACCTGTACCTCTCGCATATCACGGCCGGTGAGAGGCAAATATTCGGCCTGTTTTCTTCCACGAGTGATCAAGCCCACATCGTTATCCTGCAGAAGAACAAGGATGCGAGCTCCGAGCTGCCGAACGTCACCAGGATATACAGCGAGATGCTGACCCGTAGACAGATGGAAAGCGAGGGCAGTAATTGGCAAGACTGTTTCCAGTACCAGGAGAAGCTCGCTTTCAAGGTCACACAAGTAACTACGCGCCGCAAAGCGCACCTTGAGATCGGCGACCTCGTCAAGAAGACGAAGAAAGATGAGTCGAAGCCGCTCATGCTAGTCCTTCAGTCATCCCAGCGCAATCTGTTGGTACACGATGTCCCCATCCTCGCGGAACTCCCCATCTTACCGTTACGCTACGATCTGGCGGACAGTTCACTCCCTCCTTTGGGTTGGCAGTCCGTCGTAGCCAGGCGGCTGGTGACCCACTACCTCAACCTTGGATCCTGGGTCCTTCACCTCACGGCTCTTGCCAGATACGGCGACATTCCTCTATGCAATCTTGAGCGCGACGATCCGAGATTCCTTATCGACATCGCTTATGCTCGCCGACTGCAGCTGAACAACGTAGTACTCTGGTGGTCGCCTGGCCCAAGACCAGATCATGCTGGCTATGAGCAGGACGATGTGACAGGCCCCCTTGATGCCGTATCGATGCCTTCGGTTAATAACCCGGGCACTTACGCTTCAGTCTGTATCGATCTCGAAGTCCGCAATTTAGCCATCAACACTATACTCACCTCCTCGCTGATCAATGAACTCGAGGGCGCGGACTCCATCTCCTTTAATCCCGCAGCTGACTCCGCAGCGGCCGATGGCTCCGAGGTGCTGCACTCCGAGACGGCATTTGCGAACGCCGGTGTTCTCGTGCTGCGTGAGATGGTCAAGTCCTGGTGGGCCGAAGCTTGCAAGGGGAGTCCCATGGCGGACATCTTAGTTCAACATCTGGTGCGCTGGGTCGAATCGCCGGATTCCTTCATGTACGACAGAGCACTGCACTACTACGTGCAGATGATGAGCCGTAAGGCGCTGTTGCAGCTCATGGCAGATTTCCGGCGTGTCGGATCTCAGGTGGTGTTCGCCAACGCGAACCGCCTACTCCTGCAAACGACCAAATCTGAGGTCGGCAACGCCTACGCATACAGCCAGTACATCTTGAAGAGCATCAAAAGCAAGCCGTTGTTCCACTTCATCGACCTCGAGATCAAGGAGTACTGGGACTACCTAGTGTGGTATGACGAGTTTAACTACGGCGGCAAGGCTTGCCAAGAGGTGATCGAGGCCGAGCAGCAACAGCTCGAAACAGTGATGTGCTGGCAGATGAAGACGTTCCTGCCTCTCCGTCTTCAGGACACGTTCCAGCATTGGGTTGTGGAATTTATCCAGCTCATGCATAGTCTCAAACGACCTCTCCTTGCCAACGGGGATCCTGACTCTACACCGCGGCTCACGCAGCTCCCGCTCCGCAGTCTGAGCAGCCAAGCCGATATTCCCAATGGAGACAAGGAACCCATAATCCTGAACAAGACATTCGAGCGTCCCCTGAAGAAGGAGGTCAAGGCGCTGGTCTCGACGCAGACCCGGGAGCTCCTGCACCCGGAGCTCGCGTCCGACTGGAGCTTCCCTGTGCTGCCGGGGAACAGCCACCTGCCGAAAAACCAGGTCGCCAACCGCAACGCAGTGCTCGAGCTCGTCAAGTCGCTCATGCAAGTGCTGTCGCTCGACAAGAACATCACGATGGAGGCGCGGCTGCTGCGCAAGGAGCTCCTCGCCATGTTCGAGGTGCGCGAGTTCAGCAAGGAGGGCACTTTCCGGAACCCCAGCGAGAGCCTCCGGATTGGGCAGTGGAGCTGTCCCGAGTGCACGCTCGCGCGCGACTGGGACCTTTGCCGCGACGAGGCGCTGCTGCCGGACCTAAGTCAAATGAATGCCAATACCAACGGGGCAGACGAGGTGCAGAGCGAGATCCGGAGGGCGGCGCAGGCCAAGGTCTGGCGCTGCGGCTTCTGCGACGCCGAGCTCGACCGCCTGCGCGTCGAGGAGCGCCTGCTCGCCGACGTGCAGGCCGCCCTCGTCGAGTGGACCACCCAGGACGTCAGGTGCAAGCGCTGCGGCGGCGTGCGCCTCAACGAGTTCATGGAGCACTGCACGTGCAGCGGGCCCTGGGGCGAGAGCGTCAGGCGCGACGACGTGGTCCGCAAGTTGCAGGTCTACCGGGGCGTCGCGGACTGGTTCGGCCTCCGCATGCTGGGCGTCATGGTCGCGGAGGTCTTGGATGGTCTGTGAGTGGGCCGCGGGTGGATGAATGGATGGGTGTTTGAATCGTAAGTGGTGATCCGGAGTGGGTGGGGTTGACGATGGAGTGGGTGAGAATTTTGTGTATACGTAAGATGCAGAAGAAGCAAGCACGCAAGCAAATAGGAGACGCATTAGCGGAAGGAGTGTGGCGTTTTGATTATAGGAGGGGGGGCTGTTGTATGGGCTGTACTAAACATTTGTAATAACACCTAGACACAAACCCTTTACTTTCCGAGGGAGGTCTTGTTGCATTTATTACAGTATTCTCCCGGTATCCATATAGCAAACAAAGTATGAATTTCTTGCAGCCATGGCGCGAAAGTGATGGTTTTGGCTCCAAAACCCCTCTTTCCATCGCCGCCAAATTGCCCTTATATATATATACGTATACTTTCGAATTTCACGGTTGATTTTCAGGAATACTTGGTTCTAATAATTAGATAGTGGCCAAGGAATGGCATATAACCAAGGAGCTGTAGTCTTTTAGAAGTACTAGTTCATTCACTAGGATGTGCGGAACTGACGTCCCCTGCTGGGAGTACTATCTGCGTATGGGATATCTCCGGGCTCCAGCGGCTGCTCTTCCGTCCTTCCAATAAGACTAGGGCTACTTTCCACCGACCGTCATGCTGCCGGTTCCTAGCATGCGCATGCCCTTCGCCAGCTCTCCTCTAACCTTTCCCCACCTCAACCGACCAGAGAGCAAGCCCACAATGCCCCGACCTCCCGCACATCCGCACAACGCTGTCGCGTGGCCCTTGAAGCCGATGAGCACCTTGACTGCGGCTCCCTTGCGGGTTTTCGGCCGGCTCCGCAGACGGCGCTCAAGCCGGATACGAATGAATGGGCCAGGTACGACAGCCTATGGGTGCTGTGGGCACCGATGATTTCCATCTCGTCGATCACGACAACGACGCGCTCACCGCTGTCGCAGGCCCGGATGAGCGCCGCGATGACTCGGTGGAATGCGCCGATGAGTTGTCGATTCGTGCCGGCGTCTGTCGGCACGTCGTCCGTGTCGGCGACGGCGGGCGTCAAGACGAGGGGGATATCGCCGAATCGCGGGATGTCTCGCAGGGCTAACATGCGCCGTATGAAGGTGTGCAGCATCTCCGCAAATAGCTCCTCGAGCCTATTCCCCGGGCGATCGTCGAATACGTAGATTAGCTTGGGTTGTCGAACCAGGTCGTATACCGACGCGCAATTAAGTGGCATGATGGTGTTCGAGGAGACGTCGGGAGCTTCCATCACCAGGACGCCCGGCCGTTTGTCGTTCCACGATCGGCAGATGCTCTGGGGAATACGAGCGTCGCCCTGTACGTCGAACGAGTTACGGATGTAGATCCTAACGACATCTTCGCGGATGTGCTCGGGAACAATCGACATGGCGGAGCTCGTCGCCTCGTGGCGTGGCTAGCGAGCGATGGTTCTTCGTGCTCCGATACTGGCGGATTCTGTACGATTTGTGCATTCTTCTGTAGTGTCTGAATGGCTTTGCTCTGCCTGGGTCGAGTGCGCACACTGCATGTTGGACGAGCGGCCGAGGGTGGATATATAAGAAGCGCATAACCGCCTTACATGGCGTTTTATCGACAAATTCGGACGATTCGTTTCTGATCATTTCTGGTCGTAGTTGAGATTAATTCTTTGCCTCTTAATCATCTCGAGGCGCCCTTCCACCAATCAACTATCCTAGAATAGCCGGCTGTTATGTTCGTGCTATTGAAGTTTCTTTATATGTTCAGTTGTAGTATCATTCATGTTTTCCGGAAAGCTTGCAGCGGCCCTCAAGCGTCTTCAGAGCCTCCATCTGAGGATCGTGCAGCCTGAATACAGGGCTATGGTTTGCTCCGTCTTGATATTTATGTCTAACCATATAGACGCCCTGTCCGTTAGATCTGTGAATATACGGCTACAGTCTAGCCGGGTTATACCATGATCGTGCGATCCGCCTGGATTCCTATAAGTTGCCCGGCGGTGGGTCGGTCTCTTTCGGCGGGGCCGGGATCCGTTCGGAAGTTCAGTGCTCCACAATATCCTTACCCTGCGACTACGGCCGGGACCCCACTGTTCTCCGGCCGGGGCGGGAGCATTCATCCGCCCCCTCTCTTTTGATCGGTACCCTGAGATGGGCAGCGACCCCTCGGTTGCCGAAGGGTCGTCGTCTTTGCCGCAGAGCCCCGGATCGCCTGGATAGCAAGGGCGATGGCAATGGCTCTCACAACCTTGATGGGCCTTGAGAGGAAGGAGAACCTAAAGCCGACTGGTGCTGGGGTGTACGTATATCACACAGGGTAGGCGTCCAAAGTAATCACGTAGATAGCAAAGTGCTATTTCGGATGCTTACCTTCAAACCTGATGCCCGTTTGGTTGCTAGGAATTTGATGGCGAGGC
Organism: Monosporascus ibericus; assembly: GCA_004154915.1. NCBI lineage: Eukaryota > Fungi > Ascomycota > Sordariomycetes > Xylariales > Monosporascus > Monosporascus ibericus. The sequence goes on from QJNU01000219.1 coordinate 66,603, forward strand.
GATGTCTCAAAGCAAGCGACGTGAGTCCGGCTAAACCCATAGATCTCACCAAGGTCGTGAGACGAAGAAATGCCATACAGATGCGCGCCTCGTCGATGGAGATTGCCGGCCCAATGCAGGGGAAAGCAGTGTCCATGGCTCAGACTAGAGGTTAGGAGGCGGCGGGCTTTTAGGATATTATCGTCGTAGTTAATGACGCGATATAGGCCCTGGCAACCAATGCGCCATCTGCCCACCGGATTGAAAAAGCTTGCTGGTATGATTGTCAAGAGGTTATGTGAGGCATTTTAGATTTTTCTTTTCCCTGCTTCTCTTCTAGGTAAGACGACAAGAAGAAAAGGGGGAACGGAAAAAAAAAAAAAAAAAAGCGAAAACAAGAGAAGCTGCCCAGCCTCTGACTCACCGAGACCCCGTCCTTCACGATTCCCGCTGGGGTAGACTAGGCAGGTTGTCTTCCTAGCCAGCAAAACCTGTATCCAACATTGATCGCCCTATACATTGGGAATACTGTGTTCAGTTAGGTGTGAGCTGCCGGTTACAGCACCTGGCTTTTGCCAGTTGCGGTTTATTCAACCTTATGTTATCTATCACCCTTAGCTCTATTATCCTCGATGCTTCCCAAGTAGTTGCCGTGTAGATGGCACTGGCGGTGTATTACCTACGTCGATGAAACGATCGTTAGGAAGCTCGCTGTAATTCCGCTTAATTTCACTAATATTACCAACGCGTTACGAAGTGATGTTGTACTTCGAGGGCGCCGTGACTTACAACCCATCGAACAAGGAATACGTGCAGTTTGGTATAAGGCTTTTTAAAGAGCACTATCATCGGCATCATTACCAGGCCTTTTGCCGGGAAAATAGATTAATTTCTGTATTACGCGACCCGCTCCGAAGCCTCGGCGTTTCTAGCGGTAAACAACTGACCTATAATACTCCTTTCGGCTCCGAGAGGGTTGCATTTTTGTTAGTCAGCCCCGCCGGTCGATATAAGATGACCGACTGTAGCATTTCTTACGCCCAGAATGGTGACTATGCGAGGCCGTCTTCAGCTTTCCCCCTAACACACACATACACACGTTCTTCTAGAGTCCGCGGTTACTCTTTTCAAACGCCCAGATATATCTGTAGGCTTCAATGAAGGGGTTTATGTGAAGAAGCTTCGGACCCGCGCTTACGGATCCGGGATGAGTTTCAAGTTCGGCTCCGATACCTTTCTGTCTTCAGGAACATTGACCCAAGTGATTGCAAGTGTTACGTCCCAAATTTTGTGGTCTGGCCGGGGGCCAGCCATGACTGTCATATATTGTCGACTTGATCCACCCCACCAGCGTCTCTGCCGGATTGCTGATGCAATAAAGTATCAGGGCATGCATGTCGCCACCGCATTGCGGGTGTGGTACCCAGCCTGCATATTGAGACACCGACAGAAGTGTATAACATCGAACCGACCAGGCGCTTGAGAGAGCGGGGGCAGACCTTGCATAGCTCGTTATACGGTAACATTGCAGACGCACTATCGCGTCTAATGACCGGGTTCCGTAGACAACATCTGCTACGGATGCGGATATGCTGCTCAGAGCATCGGCCTCATTGGGCAACGTAATCATTAGTTCGCTCAAATGTAGTGCGAGATATCCAGGCCTGACCGAACGTCGACGGGAGGTAGGTATCATTTGACAAGGGTCGTTCTTAGAATATACTCGCCAATGCTGTTGAGGAGTATCAGATTTAGCCAATCTAGAATAAGTGAGTATCGGAGCAGATTATCCTGGCGAGGATGTAAAATATGATGCCAGATATAATAAGGCATCGAGTTTGCGGAGCTATTTGCCTAGTTTTCCTCTAGGAGACAGAAATTTCGAATGGCGAGCCCCATTCTCAAATGCCGACATCGCCGAGATCGAAACCCCCACGGCTTCAGCTTCAACCTTCGTGGTATTGTGTACGTCCTGTACGGGAAATGACTCTTGACCGTCAGCTGATACAAACTCTAATATAGTGCTTCTGTGGGCTGGGGCCTTCTCTCATAGTGAATAACGATTCATGTCCAGGCTGTTCTCATGCGCTATGCGGAGGCTGCATACGAGAAGGCGATCCCGACCATTATAGCCATTGGCTCAGACCCTGGGGCATCGCTGCGGAAGATGGTCCTGCCGGAACCCAAGACGCACTTTACTTGAATTTCATATCGGGACCAGCCCCAGAAACAGATAGAGGGGTGCCACTGGAGAGCCTCACGAGTGCAGAGCAGCATGAACGACTCTTCTCAGCCCTTTGTGGCACTTGGCAGTCCTCTCCGCGTGAGTACGATCTCGGCGTGGCTCGACCAGCCGTCGTTGATAGAAGTGGATTTTCTGGACCTAACAATGGTCATCACATGAGTTCGAGGAATACTGCCAAGCGTAAAAGAACTCCTGACACGCCTACCAAGCATGCGGCCGGCGCCCAATCCCAGGCCCTCAAAGGCCCTCAGGCTTTGAGACTAGAGAAAGAAGATCCACCACCTAAAAGGTCACGGCGATCCTTGGCTTGCCATTTCTTCAAGCCCAACCCGTGGATGATATTATATTGTGCAGGTGTCAAACCTTATAAGATTAGCCGTCTCATCACCCATTTGCGTGAGACACATTGTGCGGGGGAGCATCACTGCACAAAATGTTGGCGGTCTTTAAGCACCGAAAGGCAGGCACGCAACCACCAAAAAAGAGACTTCTGTCAGCCCACCGGTGGCGTACCAATCAACGACCTTTCAAGCACTCCCAGAACGCGTGGGAAGACATCCGGCGAGCGGTGGTTCTGGATTTGGGACCAGCTCCTTACCAGTTTCAACCGACCGCTCTCGCCGTGCTGGGACCCATTCGACAGGGATGCCCAGGTATTTGCATTCATAGAGAAACGGATAATGAGAGAAGTGGGCCCAAGCATGACCCCCAAAACTCTAGCAGCCATCTCGGCGGTAGTAGGCAGCATGAGCTCGAAGTGGAAAGAAATGCCTGTCGAACAAGTACCTCACCTCAAGACACTTATACTGCCAAAGGCATTCTTAGAGACCCGGGAAGGCAAGTTCGACCATAGGTGCGACTGTCCTATTTCGACGCACGATTCGGTGAGGCACGGCAATTCGCTGTTCTTCTCTGGACCGCAGGATAAGATAATGGAAGAATCCGAAGCGAAATCACTAGAATATAGCCCATCATCCGATGTCGCCCTAGCTCCAACTTGCCCCTGGCTGGGTTGCGGCTTTATCTTCTCAAGAGGGGACTTGATATACCCTGCGGTCTTTACCTCCAGTAGTCCAGTGGCGAATTCAGTACAACCAATTCCACTCGATGACAACCGGCATCTTTCCTACATGAATGATATCCATAGGGACCTATACCATCATGGAATTACTGGTCCGCATCAGGGCGGCGGCCTTACCAACGTCACAGAGCAGTGGCCAGAAGAAGAGCTCGAGATGGGAGAACCTGTTGAAGATTGTGAGAATTCGCTCGGCGCGCTCTTCAACATGTCTCGTTTCCAAGGGGCCATCCGTTGAAATGTCAGACAATAAGCGGATAATGGCCGCTTAAACAACAAAGTTGCTAGCCTCGGCTGTCATGTTGAGGCCGGCTAACAACTTTGAGACAACGCGCCTTTAGCTGCAGCCCCAGGTGAGAACAAACGACGAGATAAATGTCGCGATGGCCTCACTGAATGGCGCGGAAGCCCTGCCCGAATCTACAGCCGAGTTGGAATGAGGCAGATATACGCCGCCGACTGGTTGCAACCAACTTGCTAGGGAGGAATTGGTGGCGGCTTCGACGGATGCGCAGGACCGACAAGCCGTCCGGGGATGCCTGGAGGGTAATTAATAAGGTTGAGGTATGGAAACTCGGGCTATAGATCCAGCCGAGTGGAACCGGAACCGAGTCCCATATGGACAATTAAAATAGACAACCAAATCCGGGTGCCTGACAGAGACGAAGTGATCCATGTCGTTGGTAAATTAATAAGAGGTGGGACTCTAGATAGTAAGCTATTAAAATCCTGCATGTAGTTCTGAAGCACGGGCCAATTGATACATCCACAACTTTGTCCATCCGACCTGAACCCTTCACGTGGGAATCGCGCCTGTTCCTGCGTTATGTATTAAATTGGGGCACAGCTGATTAATAGACAAAGGGTGGCCATTGCCGTTTGAACAAAAGAGGTGTGGTGTGTTCGGAAGTGTGTGCTTCGCACTTAATGTCATACCTGCCAATAGACAACGGAGTAGACTCGGGCTCGGCCGGCAACTCTGGTACGTATCATTCGCACTAAGGGTACATCAGCTGCCCCACCTCCAGTCTCAGCTCTCGTACGGTATGGTACTTCGGTCCTGAGGGTCGTACAGCATCGCGGATCCAGTTCACTACAGTATCTCTCCCCTTTGTACCAGCTACCGAATCGCATGCACCGCAAGTTGGGACATCCAATCTATCTCGTTTCCCTCCTTCTAGGTCCAAATCCCCTGTGATTGCATTGTATTTAAGCACATGAGCAGTGCAATTAGACACGTTCGCTAAGCTGTGCCAACTGGAATGGGTAGTGGTTATTGTCATGTACTCCATACATTCTTCCATACAGATCGCAGGGTTATATTTAGTTAGTTACCTCCACCGTCCCGCAATATTCCCTTAACAGCTAGTATGTATACTCCCGTACATATTGTATGCCATAATACTTTATCAATTCATTTGCCGTTCCCAATGCCTCTCAAAGCAGCGCTTCATCCTATTCCATTATGATAGCGTTATTTCTTAACGTACTTAAGCTAGCCTGTAATATCTACTAATAAAACATATATATGGGCTTTAATTACAAATCGCGTTAGTTATCATAAAGCGTAAGATGGCGAAGTTTACGATAATTGCTATTGTTAATGGTGCCGCCCTTGATGTTGTTTCACATACAAAATATATGGGGAGATACATCCTATCCGTATTTGAAAGATAATGGGCGGGTGGAGATAACTAACTAAATATACCCCTGCGACTTGTACCTTACCCATTGCACTACAAGTCCATTCTTTATATATAGACCCAGGTACAAACTAAACTAAGGAACATGCCTAAGCATTACCAACCGAGGATCATCGCATCATACCTTACCTCCCGGCTCCCTCCCTGTCTGAAGTCTGATCCTAACCCCGAAACTGGAATGTGGGCGCCTGAGGACAGGGGGCGACGGATCTTCCTTGCACATGCGACACAATCTGCTGCTGAACCCCACGTGTCGGGTGAGGTGATCAAATCACTATAGTACGAAATTCCTCATTCAGCCTGACAGGGCCCAGGACGACCGTGATCACATACAACCGACATGTATGTACCTTAACTTATGTATGATATTTTTCCGATCTCGACTGCACCACCAACGCCGTACTTCTTGCATATCATCATGATCACTCAGTCACTCCCTCCTACGCGAAATCCTTGAATAGGACCTTCTTGGCTCGGCTTTCCCTCATATTATACAGCAAGTGCAAAAAGAGTCTCAGTCACTGGCCTCCACCTTTTTCAGTCCCTCTACGTAACATTACATCACTTCCTCGTCGATCCTAACGACTTCCCCTTTCCGAGCTTCGCCCCCTCGAGGATCGTCCCCAGCTGGGCGCATGGATTTGACGTTGAAAACCCTTCCTGTTATTACTACTCTTATTGGTACTTCTGGACGGCTACTACTTCACCCAGCGTCATCATTCTTTCTGTGCAGCCAACACCTTCGACGCCGCCGCCCCAACAGCAACGTCGTCAACGAACCAGTTCTCAGTCTGGCCCGTCTTCAATTCACGCGGCCACAATGACCAAAATCGACCACATCTCATCTCGCTTCCGGCGCCCCAAGAAGGCTACCGGTACAACAACCTCGACATCGCTGGCGCCAGCTCCCGGCTCATCATCGCCCGACGTTACAAAATTAGCACCAGCTCCTCCAACAACCCAGCATGAATCGCCCCCTGCCCTATCTATAACCACCACTACGCCCCCCGGCTCAAGTCATAGCACCCTCAGCAACGTTAGCAACCAGAGTGATCAGAACTCCAATACCGTCAACGGTACCCGAAATGTTCTGCATCCTCCAAAATCCCCCTTACGCAGCTTTCACCCCTTCCGCTCTAATAAGCGCGCGAGGTCTCCAGCCCCGGCCACCCTAGCCATCCCGACGTCACCAGCCGTTGTTAACCATGACGGTATCGTTGAGCACGAGATGACTAGCCCATCCAAAGACCAGCCCCAAAACGGAGACGGGACGTCCGTGGACAAGCCCAAAATACCCGCTTTCTTGGCATTGTCTGAACAAGGTAGGGAGTCTCCTTCTAGCCAAGTATTCTGAGAAGGCTCTCGGTCTGTTGCTAATATCAACTCACTTTGAAGAAATCGAGGCCGGGTTCCAAGATATTACCTGGCGCGAGCGCATCCGCCTCCAACAGGGTTTTCAAAATCCTTCGCCGAGCTTCCAGTTCGCCCGTATCTTCTCGCCCGAAGTTAGGATGCTCGATCGGTATGCAAACATTCAGCCCTGGGCCAACAACCGCGTCAAGCTGCAGGTTCCCGAGGGCGAGCTAGACTACGTCAATGCCTCGCCCATCGTCCTCCACTCACCACTGAACCCCGAGAAAAGGCCGCCGCACCGGTACATAGCTATGCAAGGGCCCAAGATGGGGACGATGGACCACGTCTGGCGTATGGTGGCCGAGCAACTCAGCAGTCCCGCGGTGATAGTCATGTTGACCGAGACGCACGAGATGGGCATGGAGAAGTGCTATCCATATTTCCCGCGGACTCCAGAGGAAGAGCCGTTACAGATAGGAGAGGGCGACGTGTTCGGCGATGGCTTCCGGGCACAGGTCAAGTGCGCCAATGTCGAGGAGAGGGCTGACGGAGCGATTGAGCTGCGAAAAATCACCGTCGACGTAGAGGGGCGTGAGGAGAGTGTGGTCGTGTGGCACCTCCTATACCGCAGGTGGCCCGATTTCGGCGTTCCAGCCCTTGAGGATATCGACAGCTTCTTCGAGCTGATGCGTCTGTCGCGCGAGAAGAATGCCAGCGACGACAACCCCCGCATCATCCACTGTTCGGCCGGCGTGGGTCGTAGCGGCACGTTCATGGCGTTGGAGCACCTGATGCGAGAACTGGACTCCGGCGATCTCGAGAACTATGATCAGAACCACAGTGAGGATCTCGTGTTCGACACCGTCAACGCCCTGAGAGAACAGCGGAGGCAGATGGTGCAGGCCGAGTTGCAGTACCTGTTCATCTACACGGTGCTGCGCAAGCTGTGGATGGAGAAGTACGGAGTCGCGGAAGAGCAGGGAGAAGAGCCGGCGGCCAAGAGGTTGGAGGTTGACCACGACCCCTTTATCGAGGACTAGAAATGTTAACGAGAAGAACAAGGATCGACCAAACGACGAATGGGGCATCACATCGGCTACCACAACCCACCGCGGAGATCTCCCAGGGGGGATCGGATACCTTCAACGACGAGGAGGAAGAAGACCTCATCGACTTGGGAGATTAAGGCCGGGGGGGGGGGGGGGGCGGGGGGGGGGGCGGCGGCGGG
>QJNU01000219.1:87982-108120 GCA_004154915.1 Monosporascus ibericus
CCCCCCCCCCCCCCCCCCCCCCCCCCCCCCCCCCCCCCCCCCCCGCCGCTCTCCGTTTACATCAAGGGAAGCAAGTATCAATAAATAGGGGTACGAGATCGATACTGCGTATTGATTGGAAGCTTCTTTGGGAACAGTGCTAGCAGATGTCTATATAGAGGGAACCGGGTATGTGAGGTCTATACTATATAAGACAGGTCACGAGAGTAAAAGGAGGTTCGGGTCTATATATGGGATGGTTACAGGTTTCCAAATTAGGTTCAGTGCTGTCCAACTCCAATACATTCATTGCTGGGAGTAGACGCTTCCTTCTAGAATCAGCTCAGATCCGTACTCGCCTCGAGTTCTCGGGCACCGGGATGGAGTCCCCCCTGCCATGCTTCGGTCCTGTGTGTTAGGTAGTTTGCAACAGTACACTGCTCGCTAGCCATGAACATGTTAATTAAGCCTTCTGAGATTTCGTCGTCGGTAGAAGTTCTGCTGCTTGTTCTCGCAGCATGTCGGATGCTCTGTTCCACGTTCCCTGGAATCCAAATCTATGTGGTAGCATGACGGGCAAGTCTACAAGACACCGTACGCCATCAGATAAGAGTCCTTCATCCGTCTAAACGGGATCCCTGATTGTTCTCAAAGGCCCGCTGGCTCGTGAGAGGAAGCTCTGAATGTCATCATGCTGATGGCGCCTGCTACGTTTCATTCTTCCCAAGAGGATACCGGCAGATAGCCTGGGAAGGTCTCAGTAGACATTGTTCAGTTGTCAATCACAGATATATCTCCACGGTTGCACATAATTCGTACGGAAAGCTCGACACACACACACACAGCAAGACATGGAGGCGTTACTCGACACGCACGAAAGCGAGATGGAGGTGGGGCACTGAATATGCTGGGTTTCATTCGCTCAACACGCCGAACGACGTCAAAGTTTCTTTTGAAGTCCGTCTTATATGGTATTATACAGCTACGGCGTCGACTTCGTCTCATCACTTGTTGGCTGCCGTAGGATTGAGGGCAGAATGAATTTTGATTCCGCTTTCTCTTCCTCCCTCCACCCCAGGCTGATCTCAACTGGTAGCAGGCCAGCTCGGAGGCGGTGGCAACTAGAAGATGCCCCAAGCCCGGGAACCCCGTCTCCCTTGGCCCGCCACACACCACGCGGAAACAAATGAGCCAGACGAAAGCTTATTTGTAGAAATCGAACTTGTTTTCGTCGCTCGTGCCCTTGACCTGACTCGAGTATGCGTCCTCCAGGTCGGACTGGATGATATTATACCTGTTTTTGCGGACAGCGCGAAGACCGGCCTCCTGCATGATGGCGGCGATGACGGCGCCGCTGAGCGGATCGTTGCGGACGATAAGGCTGTCAAGGTCGACCTCGGGCGCGAGGCTCATCTTGCTGGCAATGGTGCTGAAGATGAGGCGGCGCTCGCGGCGGTCACGCAGGCTGGGGAACTCGATCTTACGATCGAGACGACCCGGACGCAGCAGGGCCGGATCGAGCGTGTCGGCACGGTTCGTCGCCATGATCACCTTGACGTTGGACGTCTGGTCGAAGCCGTCCATCTGGTTAAGCAGCTCCAGCAGGATACGCTGCACCTCACGATCGGCGCCCGTCTGCGCATCAAACCGCTTCGTAGCGATGGCGTCGATCTCGTCGATAAAGATAATGGCGGGGCTATTCTCGCGGGCCATCCGGAAGACGTCACGTACCATTCGCGGCCCCTCGCCCAGGTACTTCTGCACAAACTCGGATCCCACTACGCGGATGAAGTTGGCCGTCGTCGAGTTGGCCACCGCCTTGACCAACATGGTCTTTCCCGTTCCGGGCGGTCCATACAGTAAGACACCACGCGGCGGGTCGATGCCGATTTGCTTGTAAAGATCGAAGTGCGTCAAGGGGAGCTCGACAGCTTCTCGAATCTCCTGCTTCTGCATATCTAGACCACCAACGTCGGCATATGTGACGTCGGGCTTCTCATCGGCGCCGAGCATGGCAATCGACGAGTCGGCCTCGGGCGGAAGGATATCGACAAGCGCATTGGAATGACGGTGCAGGGCAACGGATGAAGACGGCTTGAGCTTCTCCCGGTCAAGAGTAGATAGGATTCGGACGACGTAATTCGAACCTGTACTGGACTGGACTATGCCGGTGCTGTCGGTCTGTCAGAACTGGTGAACCTCACAAGGAGAGCAGGTTTAAGATGGGGGCTCACTTCTGGTCGATGGCTTCCATGAACTGGCCGATTACCAAGGGGACACTCTGGATTCTCTTGATCTCCTCCTGCGCCCTGACGAGCTCACGCTTCAGGCTCCTCTGCTCATCCTTGATGTATTCCTCCTGCAGATGAATGTATTCCAGATGCCGTTGCAGCTTCTTTAATGTGGCATAGTCGTCTCCTCCTTGTGCTGGGAATCCCTCGATGCTCTCGACATTGGGGATGGTCGAGGGAACGGCCTTGTTGTGCGGCGCCACTGTGCTGGCCGGGTTTTCTACTGCGACGTCACCCATCGTGGCCGTGGAGACGTTGAGAAGATACGGTTGGGTGATTAGGTATCTGGGAGTACTAGGCCGTGGAGAACTTCGATCGTCAAGCAACTGGTTGCTAATCACTAAGAAACTGTTGATTGTTTAGAGGTTGATGGGAGAAGAAGGCGATGATGATGATGATGATGGTGGTGGTGATGGTTATGAGTGGATGATCAGAGAATGGAGGCTGCAGTAGTAGTACGTATCTTGCTTGGCCTACAGGCTGGCCGGCTGTAGGTACTTCGCAGCTTGCAGCAGTGCCAGCCTTGCAACCTTTAAGCGCAGTTAGTCCATACTCGGGTGGCCAAAGCGCAAGTACTTCGTAGTGGTTCACAAATATAGCCTGTCATCTGCCTACAGCTGTTAACCAGCTGGCCCTTCTGAGCATTGCAGATCACACAGGGCTCCCTCATGATTGGCTCTTGACACCAGGAAGGTCAAGGCGAACTAATCCCCACATCCCATTTGTCTAGATCTCCTTCCTGGCATCCCCAACTGTCCAATGTACCTACTGAGTACAAGTACGTAAAGTAAGATCGATCTCCGGCATCTTCCGATTTGCACCTCTTCAGATGTGAACCGCGGTCACATTTTCGGCTGGTAGGCATTCGTTATGGTTTGGTAGTGTATGTCGCTGAAAGAAGTTTGACGATCGCTTGGGATTTCCATGCACGGCCATCTGCATGCAGTTATGCGTCGCTCTGCATTTGTGAAGAACGACCCTTGTCGCTCAATGCCGGAGATCTCACAGCTAACCACCTGGTACCGGTATCCGTACGCCTCGCCTTATAGATTGTACAGTATCTACCGGGTTCAGGAGACGGGTGAAGACACTGTAGGGATCACTTTATCATCGTCATTTATGCCCATCGATAAGGCTTATGGATATGCAGGGGAGGCACGTATTAGATCCCACAGACTCCGATGCCGGTTTAGGAGGAGATATTGGGTATAACTTGACAACGATACTCGTTAGTTCCTGGCTTCTATACGAGTTTAGAACTTGATAAGTGGCTTTATCCATTACTCCTTGAAATAGCCACAAGATGCCCTCTGGTAGGTTAACCCAGTTTGCATTTTCACAGAGCCATGCGTATCGTTGTTCACATTGGGCTTAGTAGGTAGGTACTTAACGCACCAAGTTGAATGCACCCTTCGTCCCAGCTGTTTCGCCTGACGCCTGATGTCTTAAAGGGAGTCAACTGGGCTGGTGGCCGTCCCGCACTACGAGCTAGCTGCATCTTAGCCGCTCCGTTCTTCATACTGTAGACCCAACCAGTCACACATACTGCACGCTTGTGTGCGTATGTGCGTGCTGAGTTCGGGCATCCTAGGTATATTACCTTTTGGTAACTTTCTACGTCCATACATACATGCGCTTGTAGATGCGGACTGTATGTCGACCAAGAAGGTACCTACATCTCAGGCTCCCCTCTTCACACCTGACCATTCTACCTAAGGTACGCATTTACGTATGTATGTAGAGATGACTAACATTGAGGCTACAGGGGGTCCAACCGTCAAACCTTCTTCCTTTCAACCTCCTCCCGATGGTTTGATTCCTTTTCCCAACTTCATCTTCCACCCAAGTTATAAAATCCAGGTGCTCGATGTAGGAGGGGTCTGGTCGCGTCTTGCCAATTAAGACCACTTACGTCCCGTCATCCCCTCTCAAGGTAGTATTCACACCACTTAGGCGCTCCTCCTCTTTCCGCCTCACCTGCGGCTTACTATTACTCTTTGCTGTCGTCTTCGTTTCGTCACTTCTTCTCTTATGCCGCCTCATCATTCCTAACTGGTACTGGAAACCGTGATCTTTCCTGGTCCGAATATCCCCCCCAACCTATTAAACTCTTCTATCAAGAGCATAGACAGGCCCCATCTCCAAGTCTCATATCATGGCTTCGAACATCACTATACCAACTGCCCGCTCTTCCCCTGCCGATTACGAGCAATCTCCCAAGGATACCAGCTGCTCGTCTTCCGCCTATTCGAGCTCCCCGCAATCCCCGGAGCCCACCAAATCCTCTCCATCACAGTCCGCTCATAAGCAGGAGATGACACATCAACGGAGGCCAAGTCTCTTGAGTATGTCCCGCATTGTTTAGATCCCCCCCGCTCTTGTCACACTTGTCTGCTAGCGCTTTCCACATGCTGACGACTTATTCAGGCTCCGCCTTCGCCAAAGACGAGTCGACGGTGATTAACATCGGTGACCCGGATGGCCCGCCTCGATTGGTAAGTGGCCGGCTCCATCTACGAGCAGAGTCGTCTCCATAGCCGGCCCTGTTGAGCCATGGTGGTCATCCTTGCTGACGGTGTCTTGCCCTGCAGATCTCCTACCTATCCTCCAGCCAAGGCTTCACATGGAATCCCGAGCTGTTCCTGCCCTCGTACGTCGATTGCGACTACATCCCATTGGAGAATCGGCGAGAGCCTGTCCATGAGATCCGACTCAGCGACGAGGAGGTCAAGGACATGTTGCCCCAATAAGCCGTTTCTGCCCGGCCCCATCAGACTGGTGATTAGGCGTTTCCCAGACCAGACCAGGGACCACGGCAACTAGCAACAGATATGGTCTCAAAGTCGGCTGGAGTCTATCCCTCGTCTTAATTTACCACTGGGCGGCGCCCTAAAACCATCACCTAGAGACGATTCTCGCAAGAACTTGCCCGATGCCCTTTTCGCGATTTTTAAGGCGTCTGGATTCGGATGGTGGTACTTCCTGGATGGATTGTGGATATTCGGTCCCAACTTCTTACTCCTTTTCCCGGCGTCAATCAATAACTAACGTTAGCACTCCCATACAATGTACGAAGGTATCATGAATATTACAGCATTATGACGCGGACGGAGTCGGTACATTTGGGGCCTTGGAGTTATCATGGCATCAAGCGGGTGTCATTATATCGGTGCACGGTCTTCCACTCTCGGCTGAGCGGTGTAAGTTTGGTCGGAGCGAATACGGCGCTCCCAACGGTGTCGATTTAGCTACAGTTCCTGTTCGTCCGGTTTCTGCCATGGTTTTACTACGGGTCTTTACATCTCCGTCGTTTCAAGCCTGCAATAGATGATTGAAAGATGCAATAGATGTGTTCCAGCATGGTTGTCGGCCTTGTAGACTCGCCTCACTCCAGTCCGATACTAGGTGGAGTTTGTCGAAACCCCGACAGACCCGGTTAGGGTTCACATACCGAACCTTATTGCGTAGATATCTAGGGAATCGCAAGGGCCTATCCTAGCAGAAGTTTCCCCCGAATATCTAAGTCAATGTTTACAAGCAAACAAAACAAGCACACCAGGTCTCACATGACCGTATCCCCGGGACGAAGCCGATGATCAAACATTCGTTTCACTAGAACACAGCCCGCCACCGAGGCCATTCGCGACACATATTCGACGTCACCAACCTCACTTATTAACCATACCATACTACACCGTACGATATGTCGGTATGTACATGGTACCTGACGCAATGCACCTCGGGTTCAACGATAATGTGGCTGGCTGGCTGGCGGTGATGATGAATACGTAATGGTGGTAACCGCACCGTGCTAACTAACAGATGTCAACCCCACCACCAGCCCACTGGACAGGTGGGTTGACCTTCAGGGTCTCCTCCCCCTCCCCTTCCCCTGCTGGCCTGCCCGCCACCACGGTGCTTGCTTTATCTGATTCCGATACATAAGGCGCAGACGCATTCCCCCTTTAGGAATATATCTACGCACACTGTGTGCGAAGTCGTACCGTGAGCGAGCGCTCCCATAGGCTCCCCCAGCCAGCCCCCGCTGCATTAAGTATTTAGGTACCGTAGGTCCAGTGGAAGCACACATTCGGTAATGCGCTGATACTTCTGCCCCCCTGTTGGCTTACATATTAGTCAGTTTGGCGTGCCGGCCAACCCTGATACGACTCTGATGCTGCTGGTACTGTACCCTGCTGAGGCTTAATTACTTCCAAGTGAACGAAGCTTGGCAGGGCAGACTTTCGAAGTAGAGTTACATGGACGATCGGTGGAAGCGCCAGGGATGGATTATGGTACTCGGTAGACTATCTAGTTAAGCTCCATTCGCGCGTAAGTAGATGCCGGATGCATGGGTATCTGTAGCAAGGGCCCGCGAGGCAAATACGGGGCCGTCTACTTCACCTCTTTGGTAGTTACACGCGCCGTATCTGGAAACGAAACGTGCTAAAAGGGCTCAAAGGAACGGCATGCATAAGTAAGTAGCAGGAAGGCGGCTAGGCGGAGACGGCCGGGAGTTTAGCTCATCGACCTGCAGAGCGGCTGTCAGCCGGGCCGTAGAGACCCTCCAACACCGGGAGGACCGGAATACGATCCCATTCCCAGCCGGCAAAAAATATTTAGATGGGATTTGCTTGGATGAAGTGACATCGCTGGTGAGGGGGGACATGTGGAGACTCCAGAGGTGTCAATGTTGCAGGCAGAGGTCTACAAATGACTCTCACAGGGGAATGAGGCTGCAGGGTGGCAGGTTGGGCCTCCGGGAGGCATTTATAACCAATGTAGGGCGGTTTATAGGTTAGCCGAATGATAAACCCATTCCGGGGTTGCAGGTATTACGCCTATTGGCTACAGAAGGTACGGGAGTACTTAACGGCCGTAACAATTACAGCTCGATAAGGGGAGAAATAAAATGGCCCCGAAATTGGGAGGTTGCTATTCGGCGATCCGCAAATCAAAGCCCGAATACAGAACGTGTACCTAGTAATCTTCCGAAATAAAATAATCAATGTCAGGTATCAGCGAGCGCAATACACCCGGCCAACTAAAACAAGCCCGGATACCTCACATACAGAGAGATACCGACCAAGGAGGTTATACTTACCCATCATATGTAATAACATGCACTGGGCAGGTATCGCTTCAGTTACCAGTATGAATGTTTACTAGTCAGAAGCAAGTAGGTTGAAATCGCAATTGAACTAGACATCAAAAGCAGGTCCCACTTTAGCGCAATCACGAGCCTCATTAAGCCAATAATTCCACCTAAGCGCCTCGCGCGGGTCAACAATCGAGTAAACACCACAAACAAACAGCGAGAAGAACTTCTGGAAGACGACAGCGTCAAAACAGAAACAGCAACAGCAAGGAGCAGATCTGACATCTCCCTATACCTTGATACAGCCGCAGCAACGCATCACCAAACCGCCAGACAAGAGAAATCCACTGCTAGGTACCTGAGCGTCCAAGAAATTTCTCCCACCAACCCAGCAGGGCGGATATACAGACAGACGGAAACACAGGATACGCTACACCCGTACATGGACGCGGCGCACCATCGCAAGATCGAGCTCCAGACGCCCGAGGACCTCTCGTACCTCGTGGCCAACGTGCGGCGCGCCGCGGCCGAGCACATCAACGAGGCGTTCCCGCCGGTGGACGGCGCGCAGGGGGACGACGATGAGCTGCGGACGCGCATCGAGGAGCTCGTGAACGAGGTATGCCCGCTTCTTCTTTTCCCCTTCTCCCACCTCTCCCCCCTTTCTCCTTTCCGCCTTCCAAATCTTTGCCATCTGTATTTTCGTCATTTCATTTCCACCCCCCCCCCCGTTCTTCATTTCCGGCACGTTCGTTGGCATTCTCCTTTTTCTCAATCACGGTGGGGCGGGGCGTGCGTCAGTGCATATATGCACTTACCTGCCGTCGTATGACGGATGCATTCGATATGCACTTTAAGCCGAAGTGGGTGGGACGCACACAAAGAAGGACGCGAGGGGACGGCAATATAAGTTGAAATAATGCTCTGCTCTATCACATACGACCATACCACGTGGAAAACTCGGGATCCCGTCCGCTCTCCCCTAGATAAGCCGCGTAGGGCCAGATTAGTAGTTGGGTCGGTGACGACCAGCGAATCCCTGGTGTTGTATGTTTTTGTCGACATTTTTGAGCATCATGCTATTTTATATCTTTGAATCCTTCTCCCTTCAAGCTCGCTCAGCCTTTTCTCTCCTTGCTCTCTTTCCTTTCGCTTTTTCATTTTTTTTTTTTTCATTTTTTTTTTCAATCGAATTACTAACTAACCTCACCCACCCCCGCGACCCAGTACATAGCCAAGACCTTCACGCTCGCGGCGCCCAATCTCTCCATCAACGGGCTGCCTGTCGAGACCTCCCAGTTCCTCCCCCTCGACGGCGGCGGGGGGGGCGGCGCGGGGTCGGGGGACGCCGCGCAGCCAGAGGCGGTCGTCTACGAGCCCTTCGATGCTCGCCGGCGACAGCGCGTTGAGGAGCTCACGCGCGAGGAGGAGGACCTGCTGCGCGACATCGCGCTGCTGAAGCGCGGCGTGCCGGCCGCCGCCGCGGGCGCCTGGGCCGAGGCCGCGCGGCGCGGCGTGCGCGACGACGAGGAGGCCCTGGCCGCCGTGAACGCGCGCCTCGTCTCCCCCGGTTCCGGTTCCGGGGTCACCGCCGCCGCCGCCGGCGGTGATGCTATTAGTGGTGGTGGCGAAGGGGGTGGTGGTACGATGGAAGGGGCTGTCGGTGGCGGTAGTGTGTTGTCGGAGGACGACGACGCCGCCGGTCTGCTGGAGCGCCAGGAAGACGTCGAGCGGAGCTACGAGGGCGCCGTGCGCGGGCTCGGCAGGCTGAAGAGGGAGATGCCGGCCGTCGTGGCGCGCATGGAGAGGGCGCGGGCCGCGGGCGAGTATGTCGTTACGGGGAAGTAGGGGGGATGTCATCGGTCAGGCGGGCGGGGGTTGGGGCCAGCGGCAACTACATACCTTCCCAAATGAATCGAATGGGGCGTCTATGAGCATGCACCGAGACCTCCTTCAGGAAGCCGAACTGTATATACAAATATAATGACGGCACACTGCTGTCAAAGCAGGTAGTGCCACATGCGCACGTTGAAGCCGAAGAACCGGTTGTTTGGAGCAGGTGCCCCAAGTGTTTCTTGAATGGGGAAATAGACAATATGATTGATTGTGCTTATGCTATGTTGCTCTATAGCTATGAGTTGTACGGAAAAGCGGCCAACCAAACAGAAATCAACCAAGCTATGTCGGCTCACATCATCTACGCCTCCCTCCCCAGCACCATCGCTCGTTCGCGGGTGAATTTCCGGACGCGAGCGGCTCTCGCTGGTTACAGCAGGACCGCCGCCCGCCCCTCGTTTCTTTTTCGATGTTCTCTCCCGCTTCAGTCCCTCTAACCAAGCATGCTAGCAAACTACGAGGTAACGCCCAGGCCTGCAGGCCCGAAACGGTGCACCGTCTGCTCTATGCTGCAGCCGGGGCGGGCGCCTTGGCCTCCTCGGCCGTCGTCTGTCCGGCGGCGGCAGCGCCCTCGCCGGTGCCGACGGCGTCGGTCCCCCGGTTCTGGATGGCGTCGGCGCCGCCGCCCTCCTTCTCGTACCAGGCGGGGCGGGCCCACTGGGGGTCCTGCCAGGGGCCGGCGTTGCTGACGGCGCAGCCGCCGGGGCACTCGCAGGTGCCGCCGAACTCCTTAGGCAGGTTCTCGGCGGGGATCTGGGCGAGCAGCTCCGCCTTGCCGTCGCCGCTGATGACGTGGATCTTCTCCTGGGTCACGGGGTCGAGGAAGCTCTTGGCCCAGGCGAACAGGGCCGAGATGAAGCGCCCCGCGTTGATCATGTACATCCGGCCCATGCGCTCCGGGTAGTAGTCCTGGCTCATCTTGCTGGTCTCGCGCACCAGGTCCTTGACCGCGTTGGCCTGGAAGAGGCCCACGTTCTTGAGGTCCAAGATGGTGCACGAAGTCTCGAGCAGGTAGCCCGCCTTGCGCGAGCAGGCGGGTAGGCGCGGGTCGGCCATCCGCTCGTACTCGACTGCGAGGTTCGTCAACATGTGGTCGGCCTTGACCCCCATGGTCTCCAGCTTCTTCCGGTCGACCTTGCCCAGCTGTTCAATATAGACCGGCCGGCCATCCTACGAGAGGGCATATCGAGTCAGCTGACATGGAGTCCGGTCAGGGACGAAGGGGGGCAGAGGATGCAAATGTGTATATACCTTGTCCGTCTTGTGGTAGTATTGCGGGTAGTAGGGAGCGACCTTCGTCCTCAAGGAATGGTCCTTGTCCCAGTTGGCCAGTTCTTCGTCGAGGTTGATCTTCTGGCCGTAGGGAGTAACCGGGGTCTTCCCATCAGCAAAGGTGAGTTCCGCCCGCCACTTCTCGGCGTTGACGAACCTGGTTTCGGCCCGGCGGTCAGTGAACCAGTCGAAACAGCAGAGTGCAACGGTAGGAAACGGTCTACTCACATCTGCTTGGCCAGGTTGACATCGAACTTTCGAGCTCGGAGAAATCGCAGCTACCGTTGGTCATGCTTGGTCAGCGAGCCTGTTCCTCCCACACCATCTTTATTCTAGACGCGTCTATGAAATGCCGTACCAGCGTCAGGGTGTCTAATCTCTTGGTGTAACCCTCGGATTCGAGCTGCATACGCAGCTGATGGACCTGAGCGATCTGCTCCTCGGAGAGGTTTCCGGGATGGCCGCTCCTCGGGTCGGGGACGACGACGGGGAAGTCGTAGTTGTCGTACTTGGGATCGAGCGTCATGCCCGGCGGCGCCTGCGTTGTCGTACCGGCCATATCGATGATGTGTCAGGGGGGAGATGCTCCTTCTCAAGGGGGACTTTTGCAACTACTGGGTAGACAAGGTGGAGGGAAGGGAGTTAGCTGGTTGGAAAAGGGCGCAGCGACGGAATGCAATGGGTGCTGGGATGAGGTCGAGTTCTCTCGTGTTCCCGCGGTGAGGTAATATTATAAATAAATATAAGGAAAGGACCTGTCTAACTTAGTCTCTAGGAAAGGGAAGTTTTGAGGCGGCCAGGGCAGGTTGCAGAGGTTGCTGGGTTGCCCGGCGGGGTCAAATTGGAACAAATAGTTCTTTAATTAGGCCTAATCTGGAGTGGAAACTCGTCGTAAATCCAATCTAGGCCTCCCTCCCCCAGCCAACCATAGGCGGTCTAGCCGCACGTAGCGGCACGTAAGTGGAAATGATACTGCGCTACTGTATACGAACTGTTACGACACTTAGGCGGTGTGGTTACGCATTTATAGGGGTCCATGGGGTCAACGGGGGGGTCGCCTCACCTCCAGAAAAGGGATTGATTGTTCGTCTTATCATAATCATGTCGATGAATGCATATCTCCGGCCTTGACTCGTTTAAAGAAATATCCACGGATTACACTTCATACTGCAACAATACGCGCCGAGAACTTGTATGTATAACTTATAACTTATACAGGCCTCTCTACCTAGTTTTGTCCGTCCTCGTTGCAAGCCCCTTATTCTACTACCCAAGGAACGTTCGGCTACCGCTGATTCGCCATATGCATCAATCCAAACAAAACTAGGCTGCGGGCCAAGTCGGTCACGAATGGAAAATCGGAACCCCTCGAAGATCGCTCTTCAGAACATGCAATCGTGAGCATATTGTCCATCACAAGGGAGCATCTGCCTGCTTCATTGGAGGATGCCCCGCGTTTGGTCTCCCGACGGTCACGAAAACCGGATATTCAATTCTATCTTTCCATGGACGCTTCCTCATCCGTTAGGTTGGTCGCTACCTTCCTTCCCCCCCTGTCCTTTGCTATCCTCCTCCGCCTTCTCTTTCCGCTTCTGCACGACATCCCAGTTATAGACTCTCGCTACGGCGACCTCCATGGTCTGGATAAAATTAGCGGCAGGCTCCGTAGAACACGTGTGAGAGCTGACGCAAGGCAACTTGTGCGGCTTACTGTAATCTGCTCCCTCAAGAAATCCAGATCTTCCTCGCAGTTTTCGTAGCTCTGTTTGGCAGCCGCCAGCTTGGACGTCAAGAGGGTCTCAGCCTCGCCGATCGGATATGACAACATGACGTTGGCCTGTCGCCGCTCCTTAGCCTTCTGCGCATTTACTAGCAGCTGCTACTAGGTAGTCTTGCTGCCGGGGGGGGGGAGAAGATGCCGCCCTTCGAACGTACCCCAAGCCACAAGTATACCTCACCTGTAGGCGGTATTGACGCTTTGGCGTAGAGAGTCTCGTTGAGCTCGAACGTCGTTTCGATAGGGTCGGCCTCCTCCTACAACGTACGTCTTTGAGTCAGCGTGCCCCAGCAGTGCCTTCGAACCGGAGTCAGGGGCGCCATACCGTCCTCGTCTTCAAGAACCGGACCGTGTCTAAGGTCTTCTGAATATCCGGCATCTTGTCCTTCAGTCCGGAGATCCTCCTCTGCAGGTTTAACTCCATGAACTGGTATTTTCTACGACGAAAGTCCCGTCAGCCCCATCCCCACTCCCGTATATGATATGGTGCGTGTTTGTAAAGTCTCGCAACGGACTATCGTGGTTGTCGTGGACTTGTGGGACCGACTGCACATACGAAATCATCTCTTGGAAGTTACGCAGTGTCGTTTCAACCTCTTCTCGCGACGAAACATAGTCCTCGACTTTGTCGACGAAGGGCGCTTTCGGGATGCCTCTAGGATTGGCAGCCTCTGCATCCTTCCTATGTTCGCGAGTTCAGTTTGTTAGCGATCCGAGTAGTTGAGACGGTGCCTCGTAGTGGAAGCTAGGAAGTCGAATCATACCCGGCTGCGGGCTCCTTCCCTTTGGTCGACATAATGGGAGGCGCCTTCCTCAGCCAATTTTGCAATCTGCACTATTATTGATACGTCTGGGTGATCATTCGGAAGCTGGATGCGGGCAAGGGCAGTGAATCTGTCTGGCGACCCGGTAATGCGACTCCCCCAAGGAAAATAATAATTGAAGTTATGGAAAGCTCCAATTGATAATTACCTAAGCTAAGTAAGTGATTAGGCGGGGTTCTTCCCTTCCTCATGGTATTGTACATTAAAGGTGGGCGCGCGGGGCGACTTCTACTTCTTTCACCGAGGGCTACTGTACCTAAGTAGCTTACCTAACTCCTGTCTTCTTCGCACGAGTGCTGTCAACATTGTACTGACTGACGCCTTTCTTGAGGGAGCATTTCAGATCGGAGAGCATCTTCTTACCTTACGCTTACTAGGTCCTACCTTATACTAAGTTAAGTACGGCCCGAGCCGGATTCTCTCACGTGCGGCTAAGGGATTCGTCATGCAGTAGAATGGAAGATTGATTGACATACTGGACTAAGTCGCGCGTTTCGGATACTAGGTAGGCTACCAAATGCCATACAGGATATTAGTATTATTTGCTGTCAGTAATGGCAGACATCCCTTCGGAAACGTTGTGATTCGTTGCTCACCGGTTAAACGTCAACCGTAAGATGTTATGCCTGGTATCTATCTATATGTTCTATTTGGTATCTGCTCTATTCTATTCTATTTCTAGTACACAAACACACCTTCTACCAGCTCTTAATACCACCCTTGCTCGCAGGCCACTGCAAACACACATATATATGTATATATACGGACCCGGCAAAGCACCTCAGTGCTTGCCGTAGTGCTCGTTCACGAGCACGTATCGGTACCGGGCCTTGCCGTACTCCATGTCGACGATGGCCTGGTTCGCCTCCCGGAGCGGACGCTCCTGGATCCAGGGCCGGACGTTCTTCTCGGCGGCGAGGCGCAGCATCTCCTCGATCTCGCCCGGCGAGCCGATGAAGCTGCCGCCGACCCTGACGGCCTTGAGGAGCAGCGAGAAGACGTTGATCTTGGGCAGCTCGCCGCCGTCGGGCGCGCCGACGAGGACCAAGGTGCCGTTGGTGTCGAGCAGCGACAGGTAGCCCTCTAGCGGCATGCGCGCGCTCGACACGGTGCACACGACGAGGTCGAGGGACCGCGCGTGCTTGGCGGCCCAGTCCGCCTCGTCGTCCGTAGCGATGTATTCGTCGGCCCCCAGCGCCAGCACGTCGTCCCGCTTGGCGGCCCGCCGCGAGATGCCCACGACGCGGTCCGCGCCGAGCGCCCGCGCGAACAGCACGCCGAAGTGGCCGAGCCCGCCGACGCCCACGATGCCGACCCGCTTCCCCGGCCCGCAGCCGTTGCGCTTGAGGGGCGCGAACATCGTGACGCCGCCGCACAGCATCGGCGCCGCGACCGCCGAGTCTAGGCCGTCGGGGATCTTAAACACGAAGCGCCCGTTCGTCCGGTTGTGGTCGGCGTAGCCGCCGTAGGTCTTGCCCTCGTCACCCGGGTAGACCGAGCCATAGGTGTGGAGAGACTCGTTGCGGCAGTGGTTCTCCAGCCCGCTGGAGCAGTCGGGGCAGTCCTCCTTGAGGCAGCTCCGCG
The DNA here is from genome assembly GCA_004154915.1 of Monosporascus ibericus. Taxonomy (NCBI): domain Eukaryota; kingdom Fungi; phylum Ascomycota; class Sordariomycetes; order Xylariales; genus Monosporascus; species Monosporascus ibericus. The sequence goes on from QJNU01000219.1 coordinate 102,704, forward strand.
CCTGGGCGCCGACCCCGACGCGATCGCCCACCCTGATATGCTCGACGTTCTTGCCGACGCGGACGGCGCGTCCCACGATCTCGTGGCCGACAACGCAGGCTATACGTTTTTTCGTCAGTACTCGGTAAGGTCTCACTTATGGCAGAGGTCTTGGAGCAGGTGAAAGACTTACGATACGGGGTCTCCCACCATCCGCTCTTCAGCGTGTGGATATCAGAGCCGCAGACGCCGCAGTGCGAGATCTCGATATCGACGTCGTCCTCGGTCCACTTCTTGGGCTCGAATTCACCCCATTTCATATTCCCCTTGGCCGCTTCTGCGTCGTGGCCCACCCAGCCTTGGAACTTCGTGCTATTCTGAGATGCCATTGTGAACTCGGCTTGGGGTAGTATAGAGCCTGTGTAGATTTTGTGATTTCGATGCCGGTCTGCTCTAGCCAGGGACGGCGGCTGCGGAAAACAGTCCTACGACTTTTATACCTGTCGTCTCCATCTCGCCCCCCCTGGATGTGTCATGGCTTGTTCTTACCGCCTAAGCTCTACGGCGTTATGATACGGCAGCTACCGGAATGCGGCGAGCCGTAGACGGTTTAGATGACGACTATCTACAATACACAGGGATTTTTTTTTTTGTTAGTAGCCTCCACCAGCCCATTATCTCCGCTATAGTCGGCTCCTTGTTTTATTATAGGAGGAGCCTAGTGTTTATGGAGCTCGTGGGCTGCTTATCACCCGTTTGTTCTTGAATTAGTTTGACAAGCTAGCTTCTAACCAACTAGTTTGGAATACAGGTAAGAAGGGCACATAATCGATCGGACACAGAGCTCAGAGAGTTATGAAACCCTCCGACAATAGAACAAGGGGTCCAGTGAATATGGTTAATACATAAAGCCCTACGGAAAACGTATGGAATGTATATTGGCCGTTGCACTCGAATCGATCTTTGATCGCTTGTTAGGGTTCGCGATGGCGGTAAGCTCTGGCAAAACCGTTATATGATTTCTAATCCCATACAAATTAGGTATACCAGTATTCAAAATGGCTCTGGAGTGGCCCTGGTGGAGGCGGCTAACAGAAAATACCCTGCGTACATACTCTATGTTAGTGCCGTACCCACCAGAGGCGGCACTAGTCAAGATCATAAACGGCTTTCTGGGTGGAATAGTCCTACAAAAAGAGCCGCATGACAGAGCCGTCTGGTTTTAAGTGCGGCTCATCTCCGAGCAACTGCCGTGAGGCTTTTCCCTGACGTAACTGTGGGACTACGGGTAGGAAGTGTGGAGAGAGAAGGAGCATTTGCCCAACGGTCTCCCTTCAATTTGGGTTTGATCTTATTAGTAGTGTTACCTCTCCCATCTGGCTTGCTCGGCCTGCCCCGGGATCATGGATGGGAAAATTTTGAACCGGGTAAGAGAGCGACAATTACTTCGGACGCATGACTGGTTCGCCCTCGCATTATCTGCTTTAAGTCCGATCTTATAGTGTTCGCATTTCGGTTCCACCACTGTCGCCCGAGGTTCTCGTAGTTCCAAGTTCTGCATCGCCTAGGCAGTTGTGGCGAATGCGGCTGTATGTTATCCCTGTGTAGCATGAGTAAGAAACCCGAGTATGAAGTTATTCTCATTTTATTAGTCATACGGTACATGCAGCCTCAAGACCTTCTCTTTTGGCTCCGCTTAGCCCCTGACTTTTCGCGGCTCCTCTCTGACACCAACCATATGGATTTCTTCAGCTTCGGCTTTAAGCATGGCCAAGCGGATCGATCGTTAAGCTGTTCCACCTATAGATCCTAGTTGGACAACCCCCCGAAGCTTCGAGAAGCCAGCTAATGATAGGAATACCCCCAACTGTTTCTATAGTTGTCTTGCGGTGCGTAGGGTATGCATATATATGCGTGGAATTGGCATAAAACATCACTTGCACTGGACCACGAAATCTGAAGGGCCTTGTTTACAATGTTGCCCTGAAAGTCAAGCAGGAGTGTCTTGTTTTACTTTCTTAATAGCCAATTCCGCGATAGGATGTATTAGGACCGATTCCGATCATTTTTCGCTCACCGTCGACGTCTACTCTTTTTCAGTTAAGCCGTCTCCATACTATTACGCGGTTTCCCCTATACGCCTATGTAGATCCTCCCTAGGTTACCAGACCATCCCCACTCCTTACTAAAATGTGATATAAAGCCGCGCAACGCTCATTCATGGCACTGACGGTTTCCCAGCGACCGAAGTTCTGAACCGTCACCTTCGACACAGATTGCCTCTGTCGAAGACTCACAGCGTCTGCGTAGTGACTACCGAGCAGGACACGATCCCAGATGACTGGGACGGCCTGTTCGAGGGCGCCCTCCGGATGCCCGGTGACGGACATTTTGATAGGCTTTAGCACGACTCCCAGCAGCTCCGGCATGCGCACCTAGAGGCTTTCCGCCGAGGTCGACTCCGCGTCGATGGTCGGTTTAGGCTCGCTCCACCCACTATGCAAACGTTGCCCATGGGCAAGATAATGCACTCTTCCCAGACGCAGGCAGAGGGGGCTGCTGGACCAGCATGCGCCTCCAGGTCGCGCCCGGTCTGCCGAAGGCTTGTCCCTTAGCCCGTATGTGCTCAGCGGAAGGGGACCGGAGGGCGTTATTCCAAGCACGCCCGGTCTTCGCGAGGAGCGGCGCTTGCTCTCCGGACCCGAGTCTGAGATGCGTAAAGTAGAACGGGAACTCCTCCATGAGGGGATTGGGGGTGCTCGTGGTACTGTAGTCGGCTCGGAAGAGTAGCCGTTGTTGAAGTGGGGGGGATCCCGCTATGAGCCTGTACAACGTCTTGTTCACGCCTTGCACAGATGTGAGGAGTGTTCGCATGCCGAGATGCATCAGGATTTCCTCGAGAATCTCCGGGACGTCGAGTAAGGTACGTGCATGAGCAGATACGGGCTGATTTGCGGTAGACATGGTGAACGAAGAATCGTAGGAGCGATTTGGTACATCTGCTATGAGAAGTTGCGGGTACCGGTACCAACCTGCAGGGCCCTTACTCTTATATGGGATATCGTGAGCTTCCGCTAAACGGCACTGTGCGTCAACTCGACCGTGCTTATCAATCAAGTAGAACAGTGTTGAGATTTGGAAAACCAACCCGTCGTAGACCCGACTCAGCGCAACTCATTATGAGTTCGGCGCCCCGTGATTCACTGTTAAGCGGAAGATGAGGGGTCGAAGCCACAAGACCGAAGTCATGTACCGAAACGGATAGGAAGCTCTCTAGACACAATATCTGGCCCATCCTTCTGAACTTACCAATGCTTCAGAGCGGCAAATGTAGACCGATAAACGCTCTAGAAGAATGGCAGCAAGCCGTCAGCTGCGTCACCCCACTCCCTTTCTTCCTCCAGGGCTGATATCCGCACGAAATTGGACAAGACGAAGATTGGGACAGCAACATGTCCTCTAAGACCCCTTAAAAGTTTAACACATAAGCAGACTCGATATATCAACATTCTTATACGGAAAAGCGATAAACAAGTTTCCCGAGATTAATAAGAATGGATGGACGTTGATAATTAAGCAATTATAGCTACTATATATGCTACCTAACCGGGTAGTGTTATAACGGGATGGTTCTAAAAGATGCGTAGTTCTATCTATCCCAACGACTTTTTTATGTTCAATTATATTCACGTTAGTATTTCCACTCCAATAACCGTGGCGGAGGAGCCTTACCCTATATATTGCCTTTCCCACCTGGGCTTGAAGTCGTCTAGGGCGTACTGGAGGGATTTATACACGACGTTCCATTCTTCCGAGAACTCTACAGAAACAGCGTGATCTCCACGTAGAACAGATTGTATAAATTTTCAATGACGATTACGACAGCCATCGGGGACCGTCATAATTGATATACATATGCCGCTTTGAGCCTGAAAGAGATCGTTTCCGGGCTTTGCTCAAGGACCCGTCGGCCTTCCTGGGATTATTAAGTTATCGGTCAAGCCTGGGTTCAATACCGGACGAATTGAAATAGGACACGTCATCAGAGCAGATCCACGGCCTGTTGAGAGACAAGTTGCTTACCCGCCTTCGCGAAGTGCGAGTGGAAGTTTCAATACGGCTTTACAAATGAGATCTCTGCTAGGTCCAAGCCGAAAACTGGCACATTTATGAGGAAGAAGGAAAACTGAAGCCCACTGGAGGGAACTCACGGGCAAGTTTCGGGGCATCGGCGTGTGAACCTCTATGGATTAGAGAAAAGAGATTGAGCCGAGCCAACTCCGAACCGAAGAGCATCGCGAACATTTTCACGTGCATGATGCAGGTACCATGTTTCGAATATTAAGCTTCGATTGTCGTAACCGTTGGTCCAATCCGCGATGTGTAGCTGCCGCTTGTGGAAATCTACTCGAGACACAAGAAGCACACACCACACACACCACACACACGCATTAAACCTTCCGCAAACATGCCGTGATCGGCGCTCTCACGGCGCGGGCCGAACCGCATATGGTGCAGACGACGGGCCTAACTCAGTGCAGCTAGCGCCTGGATGACGCGCCAATCGTTTCCGAGAACATACGTAGGTATCTCAGCTCTGACTGGTCTGCTTAAGCTATTATAAGTGTTTCTATAACCTGGCTTTGGTATTGCTGCTTGCTTGGCACACATAGTTGGGAATCTGGGATTCGCTTGTGGTTTGGATAGGCAATGTTAGCCACATGCGGTATGCTCAGGAAACTTTGAGAGTAGGCATAAGAACCTGAGTGAGTAGGCATGGTAGGCATGGATCTCTAAGCCGATTCGCCCCTGGAGAAGGTCGTGGCGGCGGCGGCGTCTGTACTTAGATTGATTTTCATGTCTAAAAGGTTACGTCTCATCCTATGGCCAAAAGGCACCGAGGTGTGGAATCTACCAAGCCTTGAACCTTCTTTGTCGGTGACCAGCACGTAATCAACACGGCCGAACATATTTCACGAGGACGGTGGCCGATGGTGAGACCATCATCGGTCGTTGCAACAATAGCCTGACAAAGCGTAAATCGTCCTTTAAACCACCAGCGCGGAACCCAACAGCTTAAGTTAAGACGCATCTCATGCTCCACCGAGCTCTAACTACCTTAATGCTACACTGGGCGGCGGCATCGGCGGCGGCTGGCGGCAATTCTGCGAACGCCCCATGCGGCACTGCCGAGCGTTTTCCCTAGAGGACGGGCGACACGTACACGGGTACGTGTCTCTTCGACGGCGTCTGCCTTTGTGAGGAAAGACCGGACGTTCACGCCTTGATCCACAAACCTCGTGTTCCTTGAAAGCCGACTGGGATGACGGTAGATATCATTAGATTAGCCAAAGTGACTGCATTAACGGCTCTTTGGGAAAATCGGGTCACATCAGTGAAATGGTCCCCTTCCTTAATTGGGGGTGGGGGGGGGGGGG